>JAVJIF010005609.1:0-86211 GCA_038442645.1 Agave tequilana
ATCATACATCTATTGTAATGGAGCAACCAGTAGATCTCTTTCTGTTACCTATAAAATGGTCTTCATTGAATCACTATCTATTGGCATCTGATTAATCCTGATTTCTGTCTTTGTTTGTTCCATCTCAGCTGTCCTTCTGTCTTTGCTTTGGCTTTAGCTTTAGTTAATCACTTAAATTACTGAACTATTTCTTATATGGTTTCTTCTAGGGTTGGGATTCACAGGATAGAATCAAGACGGTTTGCTTTCAGTTTTTATTTTAAAACTCCGCGCTACAAAACACGCCCACAACATCGCGGATTTCATTGTTATCTAAGCAGCATGGACACAGACACGGGTACAACATAGACAGAAACCCATGTACAACATGGACACGGGACAAGGCAAATTTTAAAAAGTAGGACACGTGGACACGGCGACATGACACTAGAATATGTATATAAATAATAATAATAATAATGCATATATATACATGCAGAGTCATGCCTTTGAATCCAAAAATTCACACACATAGTTCAATGTGTAACTTCTTGTATGGAATCATATTTAAACTTATTAAGTTTTATACAAATTAATATTTTGATGTAATTTTTTGTTTCACGAAAGTATAGTTTTGATACAAAAGGAAAGTAAATAAATATCTCAAATATGTATGTGAACAAAAAAAGTATAAGAAAAATGTAGAATATGCGTTCAAGAATTATCCAACAAGTGTCTGAAATTAAAAATATGTATATTATTAAGCATAAGCTCGAGAAGTATCCAAGGAATGTCTAAGAAGTGTTGTCGGTGTCCAACACGAGTACAACTTCATATAGAAGTACCCATATTGCATAGATTGTTGCTTTAATGAGTTTTCTAGTGTTTAGCAATTGCTAAAGTTATATTATAGCAATATAAGTATGATATATAACTACAACTAGTAGCGATAGTGATGATTCAGGTTGTTTCTGCACAAGTATATTGGCAGCTTTGCGTTATCCAGACATGAGGTATTCAATGGTTGGAACAAGTTTCCAAATCCAAGTTCAATATTTGTTTAAAATGGTAACCTAACACCACATATGTAACACATAAGAACTGGTTTTAGTTGGGTCAGGGTTTGATCAACACAAATTAACTGCCAAACCACGTGTTATTTGGCGATACCCTCTCATTCATATATATATAATATATATATATATATATATATATATATATATATATATATATATATGAGAGGGAATTGAACTACAGATCTTGCATGATAAGAATAACTAACCAAATGCATTGGCGATACCTCTACAAGATACAAGAACCCCAATAGAGCGAAATGATATATGTTTCAATTTTATAAAATATAAATTATTGCAACCCATTATTGATAAGTTTAATCAATATAAAATAAAGGTCAAAATGAAACAAGCTATATATATATATATACACATATATATATAATAAATATATATATACTAACCTGAAAGTCACCCTCCCTCCATCTATGTAGATTTTCTCCTCTTCTTATTCTTCTTGTCCTTCATCCTTTCTTCCCAATTTTATCCTCATTTAGTGTTATGGTGAGACAATCGGGCGGGCTTGTATCCCACTTCTCACTCGACCTCTCATCCATTGCCTTCACACACAAAATGTGAGGCCCAACATTAGTCTCCCGGTTGCTCCATCGAGTGATGATCACTTATGATTAGTCAATATTATTTTCATTTGCTGCACTATTGCCCTCAACTCATGTGGCACAGATGACAATGAAGTGCTTTTCAAGTAGTTGACAAACTTGTTCACAATCCAACTCCAGATAGGATGAAACCCAATGGTTGCCTACCAACACTTGTAAGGCTAGTAGAAGAGCTCCTTCGGCTTCTGCACGTACACTTAATGTCATTTTTTCAAAAAACTTCATCTCCGCGTAACTGAAGTTCCCTTCACTGTCCCTCACTAACACCGCGCAGTTCCAATCAACTCAGTTGACCGGAATCCTCCGTCAGCGTTCACTTTGTGCATGCCCAGCAGAGGTTTTACCCAGCTAAAAAAAATGATTGGGCGACTGTCCCTGTGTGTGTGACGTAATGCCCATTCGTTGCATGTGTCTCCGGCAGCTTTCTTATCTTGTACCACTTCATTGCAGCTACACTGAAGTCCTGAAGAAAAAGGAAAGGGATGTTCTGTAATTTGTCCTTGAATATGCCTCAATTTTGTGAGGAATAACTTACATGTGCATTTAAATTTATAATGTGTGAGTGTCATCAACCTTTATTTTTGAAATTCTAGATGGCAGAAGAGATAAATATAAAGTGTCATCAAAAGAAAACCAACCATATTTAATTTGATGTAAGTATTGCCTAGAGACTGTGTAACTGGTCAACAGAGTGAAAATATTCAATATTTGCTAAAAAAATCAACTTTTAGCAAAAAAATTACATTAGTTTTGTTTCTGTTGCAGACTCAACGGTGGTGTTGGGGGCGCAGAGGGCACAGGCCGCGCAGTCCGTGGTGGTCGTTTCGGCATCAGAAAACGTGGATTCTTTGAAATTTGAGTTGGGCAATTTTCTCATAACTGGGTTTTGCAGAAGAGAATATAGATGAACAGGGAGATGAGGATGTCTCACCTTCTGATTTGCCATTATTAATCGGGCTGAACGAGTGCTGGAGGAAGTGGGCGTGGCTGTGGCCAAGAAAGGAGACGAGGATGGCGTCCTGGCCGCGCGCGCGAGAAGGTGAAAGAGAAGGGCTTGCAAGAGGAAATGGGAGCCCGTGGCCCTTGGTCTTCTGATTTGCAATCAGCTGAAGAGAAGTCAGCCTCCATAATTACGCAGGGTCTTGATTGGTGGGGGAGGTCGGTCACAGGTCCCCCGCTGTCAGAATCTCTCTCTGTCTGTCTTCTTGATTTCCTCTTTTCAAAAATGGAGTTAAGTTCTTTTGCGCAGATCAAAATTGGAGTTAATGTAATAACAAGTAACGGGAAGTTTGGGTTTTGGTTTGGGTGCGGCTGGGGTGCGATGCGGGTGCGGGTGCGCGTGCTGTGTAGAAGTTTGGGTGCTTGGGGTTTTTATTATTTTCCTTTTTGGTTTTCAAATTCAAATTTTTTCATTTTATTTTAGTAAAGATCTTAACTCCTCCTCCACTGTTAAACCTTTGAGTTGCAACTCTAATCAATAGACTAATGGACTTGGTTACACTTACACAAGCAGACCATAGCGTGAGTTTAGATAATAAGATGATGAACCACTTCATCTATTTCAGTTGATGTCAATATAACCTTATGTTTATTCTTATTAATTGAATAATTCACTGATGCATGCATTATTTAAAGTAATGATGATAATGTGTCGGGGTCGGATGGCTTCAAAATAAGACCGGACGCTCCAGCCTGTCAAAAAACTAGACTGAGTTCAAGGCTTATCCTAGGTCCAAACCCCACCCCTGTTGTAGGTCCGTTTTAGACCCTGCATACGAGTCCAACTCAAAATCAGATATACACATTCTTCTAGTCTATATGCCCATACAACAAGACAGAGGCTCAAAAAAAAACGTTGATCAAGTTGAGTGTGACGTGTTAAGTTGTGAGTATTAATTATTGTCTTGGAGAGTGAATAGCCATCACTGAAAGGAGTAATGGAAGAATTGAACCAGTGACTGACAGGGAAGACCTCATTTCATATATAACAAATAATGAATCAAGAAAGTCATCACTTTTGCCCGAATCATTCAGTCTTAGTGGCGGTGCCCGCGCCCATTTCCTATTGCTTGCTCCATTATTCCCTCACTGGCACATGCTCTGGGCTCCTGCCTTGCCTATCACCCATCAACAAATGAATGTGTTGCGACTTAATGTAATGAACGAATCTTTTCGATCGAAGCAGGAGCATCTTCTATGTATTAATATGTAACCACACCCTTGAATTAATATTCAAAATGGATCTCTCCTCTCTTGTCCTAAATGCTCTCGCAACTCCCCTAACTCTTTGCTCATTCGACTTGTTCGTAGCAACAATCAAGTGGCGGACATTTTCACTAAAGGATTACCTAAACCAGCCTTCCATCATTTTCGTCGCAAACTGCTGTCTCGCCCTTCTCTTGAGCGCTTAATCGGTCATATGAATGACTGTCTGTTAATGAAATACGCGATTCCTTCTCTTTATCGTTATCGATCAATCGGCTGTCCATCACATATCATGCTAGAAACCATTCCTGGAATCAGTCTGTCTCTATGCCCATATCTATTTAGTCAAAAGACTTGTTAAAAGAATCGAATAGATCAATTTGGTAGATGGTGGAAAATTCACATGATCTTTTTAGCATTCTTTTTTGGTTGACTTTAGCATCCGTTCCCACAGCCCGGTCAAGGCTATCAACCGATTCATTCCTCTTTCCTGCTCTTGCCTTCTTAGCCCGGTAAGACGAATCTGTTTACTTCTTAATAGTTCTCTTCCTGACCATACTTCCAAGTGATCTCCGGCAATTGATCGAGCTCTCTGCTGTGCTCTTCATAATTCTGTGTAAGTAAAGCTTCTCGGTCCTTTAATCACAGAGGCATCAGCACTAGCTTAGTTAGTTCGCTCTTTTTTAGTTGCCTATCCTGGTCTGCTAGTTTCTCTCTCTCTTTTCTCTCTCTTTGATGCTAAGATTTTTATTCCTCGCTCGACCTGGAATCTTGTGAATAAGGTCCCTTCAAGCACAATGATAGTCAGTCTTAAGTTGTTTACTAAGCCATCTTTCTGAGCTGAGTTCAAAGACCAGACTTGGGCAGGCCTTGTTGAGGTCTTGGTAGTCGACGCAGATCTTTTTCTTGCCATTTTTTGACTGAAACTGCTTATCCAGGTGCGCTTTCTATAGCCATCAAGATAGAAAAGTAGATCGTTCAACTCTAGCTTATGTTAGCCTTTCGTTCACTTACAAAACAGAGGAGAAGAGCGAGGCTATGGATATAGTTAAAAAAAATTCTATATGCTTAGAGCGAGCATGAAAGACCGAGTTGGCTGATAGATACGTGGCACCAAGGTTGTCACGCCAAGGAGGAGAGCGAGGTATGCCAAGCTCAGATAAGATAGATTGCACCCAACATAGTTCAGCTGTGGCTATAGCAAGACCGCGGTCTTCGGCTTCAGTACTTGACTTCGAAACGGTCTTTTCTTTCAGAACCTTGAGCTCCAGGAGAGAAGATTAGAACCCATATAGACATTGTACCCACTAATGCTGCGTCTGTCATCTGGACATCCAACCCAATCAGTATCTGAATATGCACTAAGTTGATGAAGTGAATTTTTTCGGCAAAAAATGTCTTTTTTCCTCATATTTTCGATAGCTAGTCGCGCATTCTTCCTCTTTTACTTTCCCTTTCGCGAATAAGTAGATAATCGGTCCCTTCCCTGACCCCGAAACCAAGAGTCAATCGTTGAAAGTTTGATTGACCAGGAAGACAAGCAATAGGAAAATAAGGAAAGCCATTAAGCAAGCCCCTAACTCCATACTCTATTTCTTGCCTTTGCCCTTCTCAAGCAAGAGAAATTGAACCAAATGCAATCAATCGTAGACCGCCTGAAGTCACTCTTTCTGTTTAGCTTTTCTAGGCATACAATCAACACTTAAAAAAGAAAAGGTAGGTGTATAAACCCTTCTATTGATCGATTCGCCTAAACGAGTTTCACACAAAAATTCAAAAAGAACACAACCCTAATATGAAAGGCTATGGATATAGTCTACATTGCGTATTAGTTATAGGAAGAGGAACAGACCATCCGCTAGGTCCCGGGACCCTGTGCTATGATTAATAATCTCCTTCGATCTACTCCGAACTAGTCTTTGGTCTATGATATCTCATCCATGGTATCTCTTCCCGCTTTTGCTATTGATCCTTTCCTCCCCCTCGCTTTTCGTAGCTTTCCTCACTGAAGCAATCCTCTTTTCTTGTTCTGTAGTTCACGAGATTGGTTCAGCTTTTCACTCTTTCAAAGGTGGCTAATACCCTCTGTCTAAACTATCGAACATGTCTGACACTCGAAATCATTGAAATTCCCCTACCCGTCTTTCTTTTAAAGGGAGGAACAAAGCCTTCTTGACTTAAATGGCTGACAGACCTTTTCCCATGTCAGTGCACCCATCTGTATCCACTTCGTCCAATGCAAGAGATTCCTATTATTCTTCCTCTGTCCCAGGAGATTAATTACTTTTGCGTGGGGCTTATTAGAAGCAGCTATATATAGGCCTGGCGCTTCATCTTGCAAATGAAAGGCTTTTCAACTGAATCAACCGGGCAGGGCAGGCCGGAGGTTTGGAACCTTTTATGATTCTTCCTCCCCTTTCTCATATCGAGACTCAAAGGCAAAGACTTCTATGGAAAGAGATATGAAGAAGGCCTTGAATCACTTTCTGGTAGTAGGAGGGATAAAGATCTTGGATTCCATTGCAGGATCAATTTTCTGGGATTCCACTGTAAGGATAAAGAACTGGGCTAAGGTAGCTAAGAAGGTGGGCCTGACAGCGCTTGTCATGGTAACCGGGAATGATCGAGTAGATTGTGCAGCTTGTAAATGATGCTTGCTTCATGGAATATCGGTTAAGGCAAGGCCTATTTTGGCTACTAGAAGGGGAAGCAATAAAAGGAGATTGACTCGCGTCTGTGATATCAAGTCCTTTTTTTATTATACTGCTATAACTGATTGGTTATACACGGACATGCTTCATATGAGGGGTTTAGACTCTTAGTACGATGAGTTGGATGTGGAATGTACAAGGATTCGTCTTTCTTCCGTCACTAGTTGTTGTACGAACGAACGAAGTGCTATATCCATAGGTACGGATAGTCAATATACTGGTACAAATGTTGATTATTACCATTATGACTTATCCTCCGACTGAGCTATTGATCCGTAGCCCGTGCCAGATCTGAGCACCTAATTCAGCTATTGATGTCTTCACCATACCGAATAGCCCTCCGCTCTACTCTACCAGATTAGCGTGGCGGTAGTAGCTCCATAGTAAACCTGTGCAAGCATCTTAGGCGTAATATAATACGCATACGCATACATAAACATATCCGCTCATCGAGGACAGGTGGGGTAAGAGAATGAAATGTATCCTCATCCGTGGTGGAATCAAGTCTCTACTAACCGAATCCCCAGCTGTTAGTCATCGCTCCGTGAAAGAGTAGGCGAATAAGCATCCGGCGAAGGCACAGCTAGCACCACGAGAGGTGATGACAACAACCACACTCCTAGCTAGGCGCACTCTCATCGATCCACCATAAAGGTTAACGACGTATTCGACCGACTTTTGAACAAAAGGAAGGAAAGGGGGTCCACCAGCAGATTATCCATGTGCAAATCGAGATGCGGTCCGGTTCGAGCATATCAAGTTTCATATCCATATCTCGCAGATCCAGATTCTTCGATTGCATCCCTATCAGCAGGAGCAGTACAGTACTTCCGAGCCACTCGAGTGTAGTTGCGAATCTTCCAGATCTCTAAGTGGAATTGATTCCACGGACGTAGAGCGTCAGAGCCGATTCATTAAGTTGATTACCCAATTAAAGAACCACCCCATCAGTTGAAACTCTTTATCCAGTCGATGAAGATCCCGAAGCGGGGTACCTAGTTCACAAGCAGTTCCATATCTTCCGGCAGCAGTTGATTGAGCAGGTTATTCTGTTGTTTTATATCGAGATCCTACCCATAGCTAGCTAGCAGCACCTCCAACTAACAATACCTGAAGCAGAAGGAGCAACGAAAGAGGTAAGTCGAGTAAAAGCACGAGTTCAGGTAGACCCCTAAAGGGCAAGCCAGCATCTTGACCGGATTGGAAAGCATGTGTGGGGGTTGTCAAGTTTGTTTTGGTTTGAAGTAGGGTAACTTTGCAGAATCTTTGCTTTTGCCCTATTTGAGACTAAGGCAGGTTTGGAACCCTGTCCTATCACCTTTATCAAATCCCTAGCTTTCTTCCTTAGTGCAACTGTCCTATTCCTACCATGGGAATATCTTTCTTTTTTGTGTCACATCTGTAGTTTCGGATATCAAACCAGACGGTATCGTATATGAACAAAGAGATTGTTGACATTAGTAAACTAATCTGTTCATTGGTAGGGCATTTCTTCCTGTGACCGCCTTTCCTACCAAAAAGCTAACCCAATCAAATCCGGGTTTTTTCTAGACTAGACCTACGGGATTTTTTTAGAGTTCATACATGCATTGATCCAGTCGAAGAACCTGCTCCAGAGCGACTACTCCACCTAGCGTATCTTCCTGCCCGCCTTGGGTTCTCTCTGATCGGTTCCACAATCAATCCAAGATCCATCTATTTGGGGGAAGTCAAATTCCGCTCTTCTAATTGCTTAGAAGGGCTCATCGAAGCCCTATTAGTTCTGTATATTCAGGAACAGGGCTATCAAATGGTCGACCCATCAGGGCGCAGGCAAATCGTATACTTGAACGATGCCCTTTTTCGACGATTGTTCGACGGACTACTTTTGCGATGTCTGCCACATGAAGAAACTCAGCAAGCCTTACAAGAAGTACATGCTTTACTAATAGAGAAATTTCCTTATCACGGGGGGATGGAAAGAAGAGAGGTCAACTGGAGTGGAAGCCAAACGACGGGGCCGAGAATCTGTGATCGATCCAAAGAACCACTGCCAGATACGATTCTGCTCCCCTTTCGTACTACCAAAAAATGAGATTCTTGTCCGGCTTTCTTTCGGCTTAAGAAGGCAGTTGTGAGAATGAGGATCACTTCGGAACTCTAGGAGAATGGGCATTTTAGGGCGGGATCTAAAAGCTCTCCAACTTGTTTCGGAGCCTTCGGCCGTGAGA
The DNA here is from genome assembly GCA_038442645.1 of Agave tequilana. Classification (NCBI taxonomy): domain Eukaryota; kingdom Viridiplantae; phylum Streptophyta; class Magnoliopsida; order Asparagales; family Asparagaceae; genus Agave; species Agave tequilana. The sequence goes on from JAVJIF010005609.1 coordinate 8,799, forward strand.
GGGTCTTTTGGCTTCCTCAGGGCCGTGTGAAGCTTAGCCTGCTTTAGCAGCCATGTGATGATTCAAGTTCGTGGTAGGCGTAGGAGCTGGGCGAAGCGGTAGCGAAGCTCAGGTGGTGATGCAAAGTGCGCGGTGAGCGTAGTAGCCCCCTCGGGCATGCTCTTTGTACAACCAAGCGAAGAGCTAGTGAGGGCCGGAATGGAATATCGTATGTAGTGTAGAATCAGATCTGAAGCTCTTTACTAGGATTGGAACAAGCGAGGAACGAGTGAGCTCAAGCTCCGCCCTCCTTACTCACCTCTAATCTATAAAAAAGCCCTTTCCCCTTTCTCTAATCTAATAATAAGGTAAGCTCCAGAACCGGTGGAATTGCCCAATCCTATCTTTCCTTGAAGTAAGTCCGGAGCGGGAGCAACTTCTACAGCAAATTCAGACTAAACTCGATCACTTGGTAGGGGGTTTTTGGAGGTCTTTTTTGAGCGCATGTTTATCATATCGATAAAGCGATTTTCATCTCATTTTCCGAAAAGCCAGTCATACTATTCCACTTTAGCTAAGCTAATGATTGATAAGGATCTGGATTTGTCTGCAGATGATGTCCACTCCTGGCTCGATGCGCTTAACGAAAGGGAACTCTCTAGATTAAGAATGAATTTCCTTAGTAATTAAGCAGCATCCTTTAAGTGAGTTGGGGGCGGCTTTGTATAGTTGGGGGTGCCCCAGACCGCCGACGAATAATAGGTACCCCCACCCCAGGCGGAGTTAGTGAGTCGTGTAATAGGCGACCATTTTGCAAGGTTCAGGGGGCACGTCGAGTCAGCCGCCGGCACCCGACAGCGTCTTGACCCCTATCCATTTTTGGGCAATTCCCCCTCGTACTACCAAAAAATGAGATTCTTGCCGAATTCGAGTTTGCTGCTCCAACCATTACAAAACTCATACCTATTCCGTTTAGTACTTCAGGTGCTTCTCTAGCGTATAATGTAAATCCCGTAGCGGATCAATTCCAAACGTTGGTTCTTCGATGAAGTTTTGAATGACTTTCTAGTCAGATCGTTCCTGCGTTTCAGATATTCAGTCTCATTCAAAGCTTTAAACAAAGGTGCTATTGAGATATTGGGCGCTTATGGTATCTCATACACATTCTGACGATTGGCCGAGCGAATAAGTCAACTTCAAAGTGGATTTGTTGTGCGAAGAGTGCGTTATGACTCGTGGCCGCCTGCCTGGTGGGTGGGGGTGGCTCCTCCGTTGTGGGTAAACGGGAAACCCGACTCTACGAACCTGAGGAAAGGCTGTACAGCAGTAGTAGTAGGGGCGTTAAGACCGGAGCTTTTGTAGTGCTAGCAGGAATGCAAGTGAATGATCCCATCCCATAGCGAGTGAAGTGCTTACGCCCCTTTAGAGATAGGGGCGAGCAAAAGAGCTCATTCTTCAATTTGAGATCTTTAGATTCATAAAATAATGATAGTCTCTTTTTATATTAGTAAAGCGCTAGCGCCCTATAACTAGTATAGTAGAGCAGCCGTCTTTCCCTCTCAACGCGGAGAAGACTGGTTACATGTCGATCCGGAAGGGATGGTTCTTCTCGACAGATTAAGCTACTTCCCCGAGTTCGGGTATTGAACAAACGGGTGGCAACGTCGCCCGATAAGAAAAGGGGACAGAGTGAAAGAGTTCTTGTTTTAGTAGCTAAGGAGTCCGGTGTGGGCACCAGATCCACTTAGTGAGGCCGGGCAAGACTTTACGTCCGATATAGTAGTGTCAGACATTTGTCAGACTCCTGCAGTGGAACCGAGTCCTTCAAATGGAAATACCGGAGATGTTTAGCCAGTGTTGGCCCAAAGGCTCATCACTCTAGTTTTGATGATGATCAACTCATGTAGTTATAGTACTAATGATCTTGTGTTTAATTAGTGACAGATTTATGATCAAGATCTTAGTAGGTGTGTAGCTTCAACAAAGGATTTAAAGTCAAGTTTTGGAGCTAGCACGGTTTGATCCAAAGAGATATTGGATCGTGTTTGGACCAAGTCAAGAAGATGAGAAGACTTCAAGTGAAGACTTCAAGAAGATGAAGACTTGTGTCTAGTTTGTTTTATAAGATTTTGTTTTAGATAAAATGTAAAGGATAGAATAGTTGGTGGATTGCTCAAGTATATATACACACAGTCTTGATTTAGTTATTTTTATAAAAGAGTTTCTTTTAGAAAATTACCAGTTTGGTTTTTGGTATTCTAGTTTAAATGTTTTAACCAAAACCGTATTTAGAGCTTAATGTCAAAAACATAGATATTTCACCATGTATGTGTAGTGGATCATATCCATACACACTATGCTTCAAATGAGTTTAGAATATCTTTTTTTGTATTTTGGAGAAATTTGGAAAACAAGTTTTGGAATATCAAGTTCTGGAAAATACAGTTTTTGGTTTGAGCCAATATTTTCAAGTTAAAAAATAGTCCAAATTATTTGTAACATGCCTTGATTTTGTGCAAGCATGTTTGTTTATCAAAGTATGGTAAAACTATTTTTGTAGATTTTTTGTCAATTTATGGGATTTTATTTCAATCAAAATGTCAAACTTTTTAATCCCAGAAAACTGTTTCCTGCTTCAGCCGGTCGACCGACCAGTCGACCGAAGTCTGAAGTCGGTCGACTGGGCGGTCGACCAACGTGCACAGCCAGTATCTGTCTGGAGGGCCGGTCGACCGACCCGGTCGACCGTCCAGAGAGCTTTGCTCTCTGGAAAATGCCCGGTCGATCGGGCCGGTCGACCGGCAGAGAGTCTGCTCTCTGTTCCAGAGGCTCGGTCGACCGGCCGGTCGACCGCAGCCCCAACGGTCTGATTTCCGACCGTTGGCGGTCGACCGACAGCTCAGTTCTGGCCTCCAACGGCTAGTTTTTGGAGCCCTATAAATTGGGCCATTTTGGGGCTGTTTTAAACAAGATTTTTGGAGAGTTTTTGAGCCAGTTTTTCCTACTCTTTCAAGAGGTTTTACTCCACTAAATTGAGAGCTAATACTTCCAATCAAAAGGGGAGTTTTATCAAGAGTGTTTAAAAGTGATTTTTGAGTTTTCCTCCACCATTTCCATCCTAGTTTTCTCACACAAACACTTGAGCTATCCATTGATATATTCATCCTTTAGGAGTGTTCTTGTGAGATTGTTTTTAGGTGATCAAAGTGTTGTGATCACCAAAGACTTCTTCTTTGTTCTTTGAGGAGGCGGACAAGTGTGTTCGCGGGTGTTCGAGTTCGGGTGCAAACTTGTTGTTTGAGGTGCGGCCTCGGCGGGCTAGTGAGCTCGCGGTGTGTACGGGACTAGGGAGTCCTAGAGCTTGTAGGTGTTGCGGCACCGAGTGATCCGGTGGGATCGATTATAGTGGAAATCCTTCATAGTGTTGAAGGCGGAGATTTAGAGCAATTGTGCTCGAACCTCGAAACAAAATCTCCCGTGTTTGCGATTGCTCTTTCTCTCTCTCCCTTATTTGTTTATATCATGCATACTAACATTGTCTTTATCTTTATATGCTTGATATTCATATTGTGCTTAATTGATATATGCTTGGGGATTGTTTGCTAACACTTGTATTCAACCAAGAGAGCCAACGCGGCACCTCAACTCTTATCTAGAGGAATCTTGAGGAGTTAGTCTAGAGCCCTTCACGGGGAATTCGGCTACACTCTTGTGTTATACGTGGTGTTTAGTTTGCATCATATAAGTTTTAATTTCGCATTTAGTGACAATTAGATTAGCCATCACCTATTCACCCCCCTCTCTAGGTGATTTCAATTGGTATCAGAGCCAAGTGCTCTTGATTTGGGTCTTACAACCTAGAGTTAAAGATCCTCATTTTTAGGCTAATCACTATATTTGTACACACACTGTGGATTTCATGTCACCACCTATGTTTGACATTCTTAACATCCAAATTTGGAAGGTTAAGATGTCCTTGTACCTCAAGGCCTTAGGAATTCATGTTTATTTTGCCATTACTAAAGATTCATATGCTCTAATGGCAAAAATAGTGAGGCTAATACAAAAACCCTACATGCTTTGAAGTCAACCCAAAATGATGATTATTTATCTAGGGTCTAACATTAATTCGGCTTTTGTAGCATGGAACACCATCACCTCCCTTGGCGAAAAAGTTCAATACTATGCGGGGAGCGACTCGGATGTTGGAAGCAACACTTCCAACGTGTGCTATATGGTCCAAGGGATAACCCCCTTGAGGTAACTACCGAATCCGAGGTAGAAGATAATGACATGTCATATGATGAGCTTACTTCATTTTGTCAACAACTATTAGAAAAATATGACATGATTAGAAAAGATAATAAAAATTTGAAAAAGAATTTTGAATGCATGTTTAATGAAAAAGATTCTTTAGAAAATAAATTGAAAATGTTTTAAAAGAAAATGAGTCTTTTAAAAATAAGATTGCATGTTTGAAAAGAAAATGAAATTTTGAAAAATGAGAATGTTTCCTTAATGTCTAAATTAAATGGTCTTTGTGAAGGAAACACTAGTTTGAAAAACAAAATTATTTTGGTGGAAAAACAAAAGGAAGTTGCTTTTAATGAAAACACTTCTTTAAAAAGAAAAATTATTGAAAAAGAAAAAGAACATGTTTCTAAAAAGAATAAGAAAAATGATTCTATATCTCATCATGCTTTACATGCCACCACAAATGAGATAAATGTTTTGAAAAATAAATAAATAGTTTAAGCTCTACTTTGAGCGCATGTGCATTTAACCACTCTAGATTGGAGTCCTTGTTTTCAAAAAAACAAGCTCCACATATTCATGCACATCATCATCATGCATATGCTTATGTTGCACGTCATGATCACACCCACACACATAAGCATCCTAAGGTGTACAAGTGTACACATTGTGGCCGCAAAGGCCATTTAGCAAAGTTTTGTTATGATAAGATTCATTCTTTAAATTTTGCTAATAAGAAAAATGTTTGGGTTCCTTACAAGACTAACCCCCAAGGACCCAAAAGAAAATGGGAACCAAAATCCCCACCTTGTGTTTTTGATGTAGGTGAGGGCTCTCACAAGACGTGAGAGATTTGGTGCCTTGGTGGTGGTTGCATGGACTAGAAGGACACATTTTGATGCACCGCTATCAAGGAGTTTGGTGGGACAACCACCATGTTTTGGAGATTTAGAGCATAGTTCCTTAGTTTGGTAACTATCTCTAAAACTCTTAGTTTATTTACATGCTTTTTTACTTATATCATATTTTTAGCATGTTCATGTTTTATTGTTTATGTGCTTCATGTTAAAAACATGTTTAGATGTAGTATTAGTCAAAACTTGTATTTATACGTGTCCAAATAGTGAGCAACATTTGATTTATATACGTTTGCACTTCATTACTCATTGTACTCACTATATGCACATGTATAGGCTAGTTTTGATGATTCTTTCATTTATATATGTCTTGCCTATTTTTATGTTTTGCTTTATGTATATGCAATTTTTGTTCAAATCTAATAAATATACATGTATACCCATGAGTCTCTTGCCTTCATGCAAATATTATTAATACTCTTTTATGTTTGGGATATGTATGCATATTGTTAGGATTGGATAAATCATACATATACCATGAAGTTTATTATTTTAATGAAAAATGAATTTTTCATGTAATATTCATGATCATTTTGAGCTTCATTGACTATTTCATGAAAATGCTAATTACATGATTCTTTGAACACTCACACTTTATTTGTTTTGTCATGATATTGTTTCATGAACATTTTTATGAGCCTTATAGATTTTGAGTGTCAACTTTTATGTATGGTATGATTCATGAAAAACATATGTTTTGGTTTCGTGTTTTGAAGGATCTTTAACTAGTTTTACAAAAATTAATTTAACTAGTTATCTATTCTTCAAATTAGTAGTTTATGAGATATACACATGATCTTATTATTGTTTCAATTGGTATCATTGAATCGTTTCAGTTGATATCAATATTGTATTTTTGTATATACTCATACTTTGTTTCTTATATATGTATGCTTCATTTCAAATAGTATCAATTTCGATTGGTATTTCCTTTTCATACATATATATGAGTTATTTGTGCTTAAGCTAAAATTGATTTACATATTTAAAGCACAAAGTTTGTTTATGCTAAGCTTAATTCAAATCTTGTTTTTAAAGCTTATGCATTTTTTTAAATTGGTATCAATATATTTGATCATTATTTTCAAAATTGATATCAAAATTAAAATCTTGTAATGTTTATTTACAATTGATATCTTAAAAATGAGTTTATAAAGATATCTCAACATTTTGTTTTAATAAAAAAAATTACTTAAAAATGTTTTTGAGTTGTATTGCCTATATGCAAGGAGAGCTTAACATCTCTTCTGCATATAGATTCATGATGAGTGTATCTTGTATTGAGGAACTTGACAACTCTTCTTTATGTGGTACACGTGTGTAGGGGGTACTTCACATCTCCTCTTATGCATTGCATATTATGCGTTATGTGAATTAGGGCTTGTCATCCCTTCTTCATGTAATGTATATATGTAGGGAAGTTACCTTACGTCTTCCTCTTCATGAATGTATATCGCATATATCCTTTATTGATTGATTTATGTTTACCCCTTCTTGGTTCTTTGTTTCGGACAAAAAGGGGGAGAAAAATTTATTTGTTTTGTTTTTACTTTAACCCCTTTGTTGATGATTGACAAAAAGGGGGAGAAGTATTTGAGTTGTTTTTTATATGCGTGTTTTCCTTGCTTTATTCATAAAGGGGGAGAAGTATTTATGTTTATGCATATATGTTTTTGTTTTGCAAATAGGAGAAAAAAGAATTTGATTTGTTTTATGCTTGAGTGCAAGTTTATCTCCTTGATTTGCATACATGTTTATGTACTTCATTGTCATATATTATTGTTTATTTGTTATGCATGAGTTAAGGGGGAGCTTCTTTGAAGCTTTACTTTAATCCATGCATATATAACTTCATGAGTTTTGTCATCATCAAAAAGGGGGAGATTGTTGGCCCAAAGGCTCATCACTCTAGTTTTGATGATGATCAACTCATGTAGTTATAGTACTAATGATCTTGTGTTTAATTAGTGACAGATTTATGATCAAGATCTTAGTAGGTGTGTAGCTTCAACAAAGGATTTAAAGTCAAGTTTTGGAGCTAGCACGGTTTGATCCAAAGAGATATTGGATCGTGTTTGGACCAAGTCAAGAAGATGAGAAGACTTCAAGTGAAGACTTCAAGAAGATGAAGACTTGTGTCTAGGTTTGTTTTATAAGATTTTGTTTTTAGATAAAATGTAAAGGATAGAATAGTTGGTGGATTGCTCAAGTATATATTACACACACACTTGATTTAGTTGTTTTATAAAAGAGTCTCTTTTAGAAAATTACCGGTTTGGTTTTTGGTATTCTAGTTTAAATGTTTTAACCAAAACCGTATTTAGAGCTTAATGTCAAAAACATAGATATTTTCATCATGTATGTGTAGTGGATCATATCCATACACACTATGCTTCAAATGAGTTTAGAATATCTTGTTTTTGTATTTTGGAGAAATTTGGAAAATAAGTTTTGGAATATCAAGTTTTGGAAAATACAGTTTTTGGTTTGAGCCAATATTTCCAAGTTACAAAAATAGTCCAAATTATTTGTAACATGCCTTGATTTTGTGCAAGCATGTTTGTTTATCAAAGTATATTGGTAAAACTATTTTTGTAGATTTTCTGTGAATTTATGGATTTTATTTCAATAAAATGTCAAACTTTTTAATCCCAGAAAAACTATTTCCTGGCTTCAACCGGTCCACTGAAGTCTGAAGTCGGTCGACTGGGCGGTCGACCGACGTGCACAGCGTGCACGCCAGTATCTGGCTGGAGGGCCGGTCGACCGGCAGAGAGTCTGCTCTCTGTTCCAGAAGCTCGGTCGACCGGCCGGTCGACCGCAGCCCCAACGGTCGGATTTCCGACCGTTGGCGGTCGACCGCGCGGTCGACCGACAGCTCAGTTCTTGCCTCCAACGGCTATTTTTTGGAGCCCTATAAATTGGGCCATTTGGGGGCTGTTTTAAATAAGATTTTGGAGAGTTTTTGAGCCAGTTTTCCTACTCTTTTAAGAGGTTTTCTCCACTTAATTGAGAGCTAATACTTCCAATCAAAAGGGGAGTTTTATCAAGAGTGTCTAAAAGTGATTTTTGAGTTTTCCTCCACCATTTCCATCCTAGTTTTTCTCACACAAACACTTGAGCTATCCATTGATATATTCATCCTTTAGGAATGTTCTTGTGAGATTATTATTAGGTGATCAAAGTGTTGTGATCACCAAAGACTTCTTCTTTGTTCTTTGAGGAGGCGGACAAGTGTGTTCGCGGTGTTTCGAGTTCGGGTGCGAACTTGTTGTTTGAGGTGCGGCCTCGGCGGGCTAGTGAGCTCGTGGTGTGTACGGGACTAGGGAGTCCTAGAGCTTGTAGGTGTTGCGACACCGAGTGATCCGGTGGGATCGATTATAGTGGAAAAACTTCATAATGTTGAAGGCGGGGATGTAAAGCAAATGTGCTCGAACCTCGAAAACAAATCTCCCGTGTTTGCGATTGCTCTTTCTCTCTCTCTCCTTATTTGTTTATATCTTGCATACTAACATTGTCTTTATCTTTATATGCTTGATATTCATATTGTGCTTAATTGATATATGCTTGGGGATTGTTTGCTAACACTTGTATTCAACCAAGAGAGCCAACGCGGCACCTCAACTCTTATCTAGAGGAATCTTGAGGAGTTAGTCCAGAGCCCTTCACGGGGAATTCGGCTACACTCTTGTGTTATACGTGATGTTTAGTTTAAGAAGTTTAGTTTGCATCATATAAGTTTTTAATTCCGCATTTAGTGACAATTAGATTAGCCATCACCTATTCACCCCCCTAGGTGATTTCAGCCAGTACAAGCTGTGTTTGTGGCACCCATCCCGACGTCGGAGTGGAGTAGCCAGGAAGAAACACCGAGGGATAGAAAGAATAGAAGCTGAGAGATTCACCTGCACCTGCAGGGACGCGCTCTGGTCGGAAGCTTTGGCTGACGTACGATCCCCGCGAAGCTCCACCTTCAGACGGGAGCTATGTAGACTGATTTTGGGGTCTTTACTTTCGTTTTAGAGTAGGTAATAATGAGGAACAGCAAGGAGATGGGTTTTTAGCCAAAACAGTATGGGTAGCCTGCCCCAATCAAGCGTAGCGATCACTGAACGATTGATTCCCCTTCTTATTATACAATATTCGTCAGATGATATAGATGGTGGGAACAATGAAGCTGATTCTTCATCTGTAGGTTGCAATCCGTATTCTTTCTTTTCTCGATCTACTGCTTGCTTTCTCTTATCCTGGCTTCATGTGGGGTGCGGGGTCATGCTGCAGCTGCGAAGCTAAGCTTCGGGGCGAAGCCATCATTAGGCCAGCTTCGCTCGGAGAGCAAGGTTATGCCTTAACAAAAGTTGCATTTTAGCCTTTGTTTGGCTGATAAACTAACCATAGTTTTTTCTTTGTTCTTGCAGTGCACTACACTCCTAGTCCTCTGAACAGTCTCTTTGCACAGCCAGGGGGCTAGATGGCAATGTCAGCTTGCAGTTTCAAGGGCAAGCTTCGCTGTTCAGCGAGCGAAGCTCTCCTGCTCGGGATACACTTATTTATGGTGGGATCAACGCACCATAAGAAGCATCTTAACTACTGCTCCCCTTGAAGATTCTGACCGAAGAATCTATCGGAAGCCCGGCTTCATGTTCGGAGATGCAGCGCCAGACCATGATCGCCAGCTGCTAGCCGGAGAGGGGCAGTGGATTTTTCAATTAGATGGCGAGAAGTTCTATCTCCCGTCTAGCAAGCAACATTTTCCCTTGTCCTTCTTTCAATGCGTGACGAAGGCTCGGAAGATGCAGTGGCAAGTGAGTCGGAGTACTGAATCCGTTCACGTAGGGAAGTTGATAATTCCCTCACCCGGTTACACAAGAGCGGGGCCTCCTCGTTGCATAATGGGTTTCCACCCTGGGAATGTACTCCCAGACATCCCAGTGGGAGAAAACCCTGCGGTGGGGCAGACCTTTGAGAATCAATTCTTTAAGGTTCGTGGCAACTATCCAGCCACTGACTTCAGGACTCCTGGGTGGATTCACCCTCCGAAGGCATGATGGAAGGATTTCTCTATATGTTCTTGCTCATTTCGAGGAGGATCTGGAGAAGCTGAATCTTTATGAGGCCGTCAGGGCGACCTGCTATGGCATTCAGATGAGCGTAGCGAACTTCTACGCCATCTTTGAGTTATACTGCCCGGCTACAGGGACTTTCTTCACCCCTGTTGGCGAATTGGGTATGGCTCTGCACGAGATGTGGGAAGTCTCTGCTTTGCCTTTGGGATCTTTCCCATATGAAAATACTTCCCATGCGAGGCGGAATTAGCGCTTCTGGAGAAGCAGGAACCTGCCTTGTTTGAGACCTACCGGGAATTGATGTGCCATTTGTACATTTGCTCCAGTATGCATGAGAGCAGTAAGGGAGCTTCATGCAGCTTGAAGAGCTGGGGAAACTATTTGTTCCCTGACATGGAGAATACTCCTGAAGCGGCTCATTGTGGAGTTGCTGATGAAGACATCTTTCGCCGGATGCAAGAGCATTCTCAAGGGGATCTAATTCTGGAGGAAGATGACGACCCCTATGAGAAAGGCGATATTCTTCGGAGTTTCCACCACCAGGCTCGTCAACTGACGTCCCGGAGGGCACTTCTGGCTGGTTTCTTGACAGTCTGGTTGAAGAGATGTGTGGTGCCATCTTCATCGGGTAACGTCATTTATCCGACTGTCTTGCTGCCTGCCGTTCGTCTAGTCCATGGTCGCTCTCTTGGACTTCTTCCGGCCATGGTGTGCTGTATTCAGAGAGGCCTTCGCGCATTGACGGAGGCTTTCTGTAGGCCACCAACGACGAAACAGGGAAAGGGGACTATTCTGCTCTACGACGGACCAAACCCCAGAATAGGCCTGCCATATACTTATTTGATGGCGTGGTTCGCCCTTCACTGTCCTTCCATGATCGAAGCCGGAGAGGAACCCCCAGAAGGTGTTCGAATGGCGCTTCTTCGTCGATTCGAGGGATGTTCATGGTTGAAGACTTACGTGGCTGCGGTCCGTAAGCTACTATGCCGCCATGACGTCTATAGCCTTTTCCGCTGCTTCCCTATATTCGGGATGCGGGCTATGGTGAAGAATTCAAGGACGTGGGAGAAGGGCAGACGTCATTGAGCCGGGGAATCTTTGAGTGGCTGGTCAGAATTCGACCCTCACATTTATTGTACAGAAGCGGGGACACCTGCTACCTGGAGCCCTATGTCCCAAGTCGGTTTTCCGTCAGTTTGGGTATGACCAACTGTACGTGGGCAATCCAAACAGCAATCTGGCTTTCCTGGGGAGTCTCATCGATGGAGCCCGCGCCTGCCGGTTCTTCATTGCTGGCTGTACCGAAGCGCGGTTGTGCATGCCGCTAAGGACTCCGAACCTTCTGATGACCCTGGGATTCTGCCAGTGGTATACGACCTCAAACTCCACACCCACCAGGTTTTCTATTAATTCTTCTGGTGTGAAGTTAATTTCTCAGCGGCTGAAGCGGAAGGTTACTGAGAAGAGTGAGGGTAAAAGGGTTCGCATCCCAGGCCTCGGGGAGTTCATTGCCGTTGATGACAGTGAAGCCTCGGATGCAGGAAGTCCTCGCTTCGAAGCGGATACAGGTGCTGAGACTCCAGCAGCTGCTTCTGGCGTGGTGGGGACGCCCCCGTAGAACATGTCGATGTTGAAGAAATGGAGGAAGAAGATCCCGACGTCCCCCTCAAGCGAAAGCGGGAAGATAGATCTCATAGGAAGAGGGTAGTGAAGAAGCCTCGTCGCTATGCTCCTACGGTTGTGCAGAGGGCGAACATCTGCAGCGCTTCCTCCTCCTGCCCCATTAGTACTGAATCATCGTTCCTGAACCGACTACTGGTAAAGCCGCTCCGGACCCGGGTAAGATCGGCTTCATCCCTGTAGTATACTTTTTATGTGTTCCGGACAGCTCATTATTTGCTTTGTGATTCAAGAACTGAGGCGGTGAGAAGCCCGAGAGCTGAAGCTGTCGGAGAACAAGGGGAGCATTATGATCCCTTGTTTACTTATAAGGAGGGTGATGAGGCTGGCTATTTCGCCGTCTCAGAAGAGTCCGGAGATGATGCGGCTGGCGTAGGTCCTTCGGCGCTGGGACTTCGAAAGGAAGTCCCGAATCTTCTAGCTCCTTTGGGTGGACCACGGAGGGTTCGGCAAGCGAAAGCGGGCCGGCCATTCGTGTTGACTCCGCTAAAGATTTTCCCATGGAGCCCGTAGAGACTGATACAGCCGCCAAGATGATTGAGGCGACATTATCTTTTGGTAATGTTTTGATCTTTTAACTCTTGCTGTTTGTCATTCCTCGTCTAAACAAAGTCTTGTTGCAGGTGTTTCGCCTTTGGGTGCATCGATTTCAAGAGAGCCAACCAATCTTCCTGAGGGAACCAGGAGTGAAGTAAGTACTCCGACCGCGACGGATGCTGCTGAGTTGGATGCTTTATATGGCGACCTGCCCTCTTATCAGCCTGAACCAGCCAGAGGAACTGAAATTGAGGGGACGGTAGTCATGGAACCGATCTCACTTCCAACTATATCGGTGAGTGGGATACCATCAGTTTCGCCAGCGCCATCTATCTTGCCAGGTGCGGAGCTGAGGGTGATTACCAGTCCTACTTCTCCAACACTGGTGGTTGAGTCCGCTCTCCCAAAATAGTCACTAGTCTGACCTCGGTTGTGGCTAGTGTACTGGTTTCAATGAAGACTCCTCCGAGATCACCGACGACCTCTCATGTTGCTGCAGCCAGTGCTTCTACTATTCCTTCCACGGTAGTGTCAATAAAGCCAGTGGAATCCTCAGGGGCTGCTCGTTTGCCAGGAGTGATTGAGGCCGAGAATGAATTTGTGGCTGAATTAGTCGATAGCTTTTATAAGAGCTTGAAGCGATCTATCGCTTTGATTTTGAAAGGTTCGACTACTTCATTTTCTGCTCTAAAGGTGGTCCTTTCCCGAAGCATTGAGAGTATCCGAGACTTTAGAGGGGATGACCAGGCCGCTGCATTGGAACTCCTGATAGACCAACTTGAGAGGGATGTAGAGGAATGGCGCCATCTCAGCCATTCAGACCTAAAGTCTTTGGTTAATGAGCAGCTTGCGCACCTTGTCGCTCAGATGCATGAAGCCTATCTTGCCGCTCAGGAAGCCGCTAAGGCTATTTCTTCTGACTTGAAATCCTTGGAAATAAGGAAGGTAGAGCTCGGGGACGCCATAGATGCTTCTAGCAGTGCTCTTCTTGACGCTGAAGATAAGATTGAAAAGGCCAAGGAGATGATCAGGAAGGCTAATCTTCTTTTATCCAAGGCTGAACCAGTGCGTCTTGAAGAGACTGCGCGACTTGAACAGCTTAAGGCTCAGAGTGACGAACTCTTGCGGCAAGAGTCAGCTCAGAGGACGACCATGGTTGAAGTTGAAGCTCGCTTAGCCCAGACGGCAAGCTTTATTGAGGCTGAGCTGAGGTCGCAGGCGCTTGTCAGGGCTGCTGATGATAGGAAGACAAGGCTGGCGCTTCTTGAAGGATGGATCAAATCTTATGAGGCACCCTCATAGCTTGTAATATATGTGCCTTCTGTATCCCTTCCTCTCTTTTTTTTCTTCGGAATCAATAAAAGTAATTTCATTTTTGACTCCCCTGTTGTATTTTCGACTTGTTTTATCCTTTGAATTGTCGCTTCCAAGTTGTATTGCGGCCGTTTGAGAAAATAGTCCTTACTGGACTAAATAATGAGACTTGGCTATCTGTCGGTTCAGAGGTCGCAATGACGTAACCGATTGAGAAGCCACCAAGCTCGAAGTAGTCCTTGTCGGACTGAAAGGTGAGACTAGGCTATCTGCCGGTTCAGAGGTCGCAATGACGTAACCGATTGAGAAGCCACCAAGCTCAAAGTAGTCCTTGTCGGACTGAAAGGTGAGACTTGGCTATCTGCCGGTTCAGAGGTCGCAATGACATAACCGATTGAGAAACCAACAAGCTTGAAGTTTTGATGGGATTTAGAAAAAGGGCACTGTCATAGGTTTAATGTTAACGTAACAGCGAAATGGATGCCAGCGAAATGGATGGAAAGATCTTTATATGTGGTCTTACCATTCCATGGATGAGAATTGGTAAGTGATTTTGGAAAGGGAATCAAATGGAAACAGGTCCCTTAGGATTTTTAGCAAATCCTCAGCTGTCAACGGGTTTGATATGCCTTTACCAACTACCGTTTGAGTCGGGCTAGCCATGCTATTCCCCTCAGCATGATGAGTTGTCGAGGACTCATGTTGGGCTTAAAAGCCAACATTTTCCTCTATCCTTAACCATTAAAGGTATTGGATCAAATGGTTAGCGCATGTGTAACCTTGATTCTCCTTTGAGACAACCAGTGTATGACCAGGTTCCTACTGATTTATGGTTGCATGATCTCGTTTGGAGGAAGAGATAGGCTCTCTTTGTGTGTACCTTGGATTTGAAGGTCTTGATCAGAGGTGTAGTGTTAACTTGATCATGAGAAGGATCCTTAATCAAGGATAATACTTCTTTAAGAACTTGCCATTGATCGGCATCATGAGTAAATCACCATCTGAAGTCATAAGGCGATATGCTCCATTTGAATAGACTGTTTCTATTACAAACGGTCCTTCCCATTTAGGCTGAAATTTACCTTTGGTTTTGCGCGTCATGATCATCGGTCGTCTGACGGCTAAAACCAAATCTCCTTTCTGGAAGACTCTTTGTTTGACCTTCTTATTGAAGGCTTTTGAGATTCGAGCTTGATACAGCTCGATGTGTTGCTGAGCTTGTAACCGCTTCTCATCCAGGGCTTCGAGCTCTTGAAGACGCAACCGATCGTTATCCTCTGATGTGATCTTAGTGGTCAGAGCAACTCGTAATGACGGCATCTGGATTTCCAGCGGTATGACTGCTTCACACCCGTATACCAGGAAAAAAGGCGTATGCCTGTCGGGGTCCGAACCGTGGTTCGGTAGGCCCAAGACATTCACCAAGCTTTTCGTCCCAATCTCGCTTATTTGAGGAGACGAACTTCTTGAGTAACTTGATGATTGTTTTGTTGAATGCTTCCGCCAAGCCATTAGCGGCGGGATTATAGGCAGTTGAAGCCACATTCTGAATTCAGTATTTATCGCAGAATCGATAGAATACCTGGCTTATGAATTGGGGACCATTATCATGGATGATCCGCCTAGGAACACCAAATCGATGAATGGCATGGTGTTTGATGAAATTAACCACGTTAGAAGTTTTGACTTCAACCAGTGGTATGGCTTCTGCCCACTTTGAAAAGTAATCGGTTATTGCCAGGATAAACTGGTGACCTCTTTTCGAAGAAGGGCTGATTGGCCCTACGACATCGATTCCCCATGCTTCGAATGGCCATGAAGCAACAATTGGGTGGAGCAACTCCGAGGGCTGGTGTATGAAGTCCGCATGAATTTGACATGCTTTACACCTTCGTGCATATTAGATGGCATCGGCTATCATGGTTGGCCAATAATATCCAAGCCTATGCAATCTGTCTTTGAGTTTTGGACCTGACTGATGAGCTCCACATATGTCGTCGTGTGCTTCTTTAAGCACTTCTTGTGCCTCTGAATTAGAAAGGCAACGGAGGAGGACACCGTCATATGAACGACGGTAAAGTGTCTTCAGAGTTGGATCATAGTAAAAACGGAGAGACCTTCGTCTGATAGATGCCGCTTCTTTAGGATTGTCTGGCAGCAGACCATGTAAAGCATAGTCGATGAGAGGAAATCGCCAATCTCTCGGCTCAAGATCCGTCGAGATATTATAGACCTCTCTGGTTCTTAACATATGTCTGGAGCAGACAAGGTGTCGAGTCACCACTGTAAGGTGATACTCGGTGTCGACTGGCAAGGCTAGTGTTGTTGCTAATGCAGCAAGAGCATCTGCCTTAGTATTCTGAGATCGAGACACGTGCCCGATGTAGAAACCATCAAACAGATTAGCCAATTCGATGACTGTGTGATAATTAGGCACCAAGTCCTCGTGGCGAACCTCATATTCGCCTTTAACCTGATTGATAATAAGTTTTGAGTCGCCGTAAGCTTCAAGGTAGCGTACCCCCATTCCGTGGGCGAGCTGAAGGCCAATGAGTAGAGCATTATATTCCGCTACATTGTTGGAGCATGATTCCGTCAGAGAAAATGCTCTGGGAAGGACATGATTCTGTGGGGAGATAAACACAACCCCCACGCCGGCGATGATCCTGCCTTTAGGACCTATTCGTGATGCTCCATCGAAGAACATCTGCCACACTTCATCTTCTGAAGTTACATTGGACTCGAAGACTTCATCCGGAATATCTTCGTGAAGTTTTGAGTTCTCTGGGACTGGATGAGCAGCCAAGAACTCCGCAAGGGCCTGGCCTTTAACCGCTTTCTGAGGGATAAAGATCATGTCGTATTGAGACAAAAGAAGCGCCCATTTAGCTAATCTTGAGTTCAATGATCCTGGCTTCGTCATGAGAAGACGCAAAGGATTCACTCTGAGATGACATGTATGGTTTGGCCAACCAAATAATGTCGTGTCTTCTGAACAGCAAAAACAAGAGCCAAGCACTCCTTCTCGATAGGATTATAGCGAGATTCCGCCCCTATCAGAGTCCTGCTCAGATAATAAATGGCATGTTCGTGACCATTGTCGTCCTTTTAAGCAAGGAGGGCACCAAGAGAATGTCCATAGCTTTTACATAAAGCAAGAATAGTTTCCCTGATGTGGGTGCTACCAAGACTGGAGGTTTTGTGAGATATCTCTTGATGTCTTCGTAAGCTTCCTGACAAGCTTGATCCCATACAAAGGAAGCACCCTTTTTCATGAGTCGGGTGAACGGTTGACAGCGGCCTGAGAGATTTGCGATGAATCTTCTAATATAAGCCAGTCTACCTTGTAAGCCTCTAAGCTCCTTAAGATTCCTCGGTGGATGCATGCTCTGAATGGCCTTGACCTTGTCTGGGTCAAGATGAATTCCTTTTGATGTAACAATAAACCCAAGGAATTTGCCACTCGAAACTCCCAAGAAGGACTTTGTCGGATTCATTTTCAGTTGATGAGCCCGCATTATGCCGAACATCGTTCTCAAGTCACGGAGATGGTCATTCTTATTGCAGCTTTTGACAGCAATGTCGTCGACATAGCATTCTACCGTTTTTCAGAGATGATCGCGGAAGATTGTACTCATTGCCCGCTGATAGGTTGCTCCGGCGTTCTTTAGCCTGAAGGGCATCACAGTGTAGCAGTATACCCCAAGGGTGTTCGGAATGAAGTATGCTTCTCGTCGTCGGGGTACATTTTGATCTGATTGTACCCTGAAAAGCCGTCCATAAAAGACATTCTTTCGAATCCGCAGGTGTTGTCAATCATGACATCAGTGATGGGCAGTGGAAACTCGTCTTTAGGACAAGACGTATTGAGATCACGGTAGTCGATGCAGATTCGTATTTTCCCATTCTTCTTGAGGACGGGAACGATATTAGCAACCCAATCTGGATGTTCCTCCCGTATGAAGCCACATGCAATGAGCTTATGAACTTCGGCTTCAATGGCCTCCATAATGTTCGGGCAAACCAACGTTGTTGCTGCTTGACCGGCTTGGCGTCAGGTTTGATATTTAGACGATGCATGGCTACTTGTGGATCAAGTCCGGGCATGTCTTCGTAGTTCCATGCGAAGACGTCTATATACTCCTTCACGAGTATTATTAATTCTTCCTTTTCCATAAGTGACAAACTTTCACTTATAAAGATGGGTTAAGGGTGACCTTGACTACCCAAGTTGACCTGCATCACCTTATCTTCAGTAGGTGGTTCGAGCAGTTCGAATCGCTTTTCCCATTGGAGATCTAATTGCTGAGCCCATGGTTCCTCATCAGTAGCTTGCGCAGGCTCCAATTGACTGCTTGAGGTCATATTAACAGTGAGATTCTCGAACATCATTCCCATACTGACATCTGAGTCCTACTCGGAAGAAAAGGCAGAATGTGATGTAATTGGTTCCATCTTTGAATTGAACCGTTGCTGGCGGTGTGGGTGTAACGTATCCCAACCCCCTGCGTGTATTATCATAGTAATTTGCAGGCTTCCCTTTTGGCACAAAGTTACGCAGCAAACTATGCCTTCCTTTTCCGAAATTCAGGCCCTCCTCTCCATGCTTTAGGTTGTACCCCATTTTCTTCATCATATGGTGTGCTGGTCGCGCATAATGGAAAATTTGTGAGGTGTCTGAGTCTGAACTTGAATCTGTGGCTGTGGACCCTCGTGGTTGGGCTCTACCAAATATTATTGGTAACTGACCTTCTTGGTATGGAGGGATCACTAAAACGGCCCCTTCTACCGATTCCATGGGTGTACTGAACGCGCTTGGTCTATGTAAAGGTATGTGCAGAGAGTTATCCTTGATGGATTCAGACAACCCAATACTCGCAGGATAATCAAAAAAAATATTATCATTAATTACCCACTCGCCCTCATCTTCAGAAGGAGCGTTACATTGGGGATTATTAAGACATGCTATAATTGGTTCGCCAATCAAAATGGCTGGCATGCCTGCTTCAGATTCTGAATCCGCCTCATTGCCACTACCATCATCATCCGGCAACGATTCTTTGGATGTTTCACCGGTCTCTTGATACAAGAGAGCATCAGTGGAGTAATTTTTCACCCCTTTGAATGGTTGCTTCTCAGCGAAGACACTCGCGTCCTCTTCAACATATTTGAAGCACTGGTGCAGAGTGGAGGGAACGATCCAGTTGGCGTGGATCCACGGTCGTCCTAGCAGCAAGTTGTATGATGTGTCAGCGTCAATGACATAACACGTCACTTCTAACTTCAGGCTCCCGATTCGGCAACGGAGTCGAATTTTCCCAAGTGGATGACTACTCCCGACATTGAAACCGTATATTGTAGTAGTGGTTGCGACAACCTATATAGCGGTATACCGAGAAAGTAGAGGAGCCTTTTGGGAATGATACTGAGTGCAGACCCCGGATCAACCTGTACCTTTTCAATGCATGTTGAACCGATGTATCCAGTGTAGTACAAAGGTCGATCGTGCTTGTTGTCTTTGAGAAGCATATCTTCCGCTGTGAAGGTAATAGCCGGCACCCTCAACTGTACATGATGGCATTCAGGACAAGAGGACTGAGCGTCATCTTTAGGGATTTTCGGCATATATGTCAGGAATGATTCTGAATCAGCCAGCGCATCTCTGAGTGCTTCTCTTGTCTCTTTTGAGAGACGAAAGAGCTCGTGTATTGTATACGAGCCGGGATATTAGCCAGCTGGGCCAATATGTCAAAACGAAAGGGCGTGTCAAGCCCTGGGCCTGAAGGCTTCTTCAGGACATGGTCGAACCGGACTTCCTTAGGCTTCTCCTTTCCCTTGGTTGGAACCGAAGCGGATGCTGGTACTTATACTGACATCGTTTGCTGTTGTGTCTCGTCAGCAGCTTTCTCATACTGTTTTAAGTATGATTTTCCGGATCGAGTACCTGTTGGCTGAGGCACATCAGCCTGCGTCATGCAAGCGTGCTTTTCTCCTTCAGAATCACTGAGAGAAGCTGATGTAAGATTGTCATCGTCTGGTAGGATGGAGATGACATTGCAAGATTTGCCCTTTGATTTGGAGTTCTTTGAATCTCATTGTTCGTCTTGGACAAGGTCTGGGTGTATCCACATGATTTCCCCTGTCTTCAATATCAAGGGAACAAGACCCCTATGATCTTGAGTTTTAGCTGAAGGATGCTTGACTTCCAGCCGTGGTGCAGGGATTGGATAAGTCCCGTCAGGAACTGTGACCTTTGAGGTTTTGCCGAACTCGAGGGTCACCATATTGGCAGTGACTTTCTTCTACTCTGAGTTCTGTGTCAGAACCCCGGCGTCGATCAGAGCTTGAATTCTGTCCTTGAGGACAAAGCACTTGTCGGTAGGATGGTGAATCATCCTGTGGAAGAGAGTATTTGGGATCATTCGTGCGTCCTATCTCATTGGGACGTCGAGCATCCGGCAGCTTCATTTTATTCCCTTTGTGGAGTAAATAGAATATTGTGACCACCTAATCGTCTCTGAAGGAGTACTGTTTCGGAGGGAACTTAGACTCCTGATTATTGAAGCCGGTCTTCTTGGCTTTCAACTGAACATCCCCAGACAATTCTACAGACATAGTCTCTTTCCCTTTGGCTTGAGAAGACTGTGCCATGTCGCTACTCATTTATTGTTCATACCCCATTTGCCTTTAGGGGTAGATGGTTCGAACTTTTTAGCCGACTTTTCGGCTATCTCAGCTTATTCGACCAATTCTTTCCAGGTATGTGCTTTGACAGCCCCCATGCGAACCTCTACTTGGTCCAAGAAATTGTGCATGCACGTCTGTAAGAGCATGGGTAATGGCATCCCTGCTGGGCACATCAAAGATAAGTTTCTGAACCGCTCAATATAATCACGGACAGATTCGCCCTTCTTCTGCACGGTGGAAAGGAGCCTGTCCATGGTTACCTCGGTATCGTCTTCGTAGAAACGAAAAAGGAATCGGGTTTCCAGGTCGATCCAGGAATTGACGGAGCCCGGAGGGAGACTTCGGAACCAGTCAAACGCTACCCCCTTTAAGGTGCCAATGAACAGCCTAGCCATGATGGCATCATTGTTTATACTATTACCGGTCTGAGACCGGAAATAGTAAATGTGCTGATTTGGCGAGCTTTTACCATCGTACGTATGTAACGTTGGTGTTTTGAACTTTGGTGGGTATGGCACTGAATCCCACTCCAGCGGGTAAGGACGGACTGCCCCTACTTTCTTTAATTCATCCCTCTGCGCTAAGGATGCAATTTGAGCTTGGATGCCCTTAAGGACTTCAGCGTCCAAAGAAGAACCCTCCTTGGACTTCTCCGTCTTCGGCTGTTTATTGCTAAGATGTTCTTCCTCGTCGTGATTGCTCCCGGTATCATTATTATTCCGGTTATTGAGGAGTTGAGCGAGCATCTGTTGAATGTTATCCAAAGCTTCTTGCTAGGTCTTGGAAGTTTGCTCCTGAGCTTCCAAACGTCGACGAAGGTCATCATTGTTTTCAGCCATATTGACTGATACTCTGTCCGTTCGCACTGAGCTGACTGTCGCCGAAGAGGCATACCCACTGTCTTCATCCTCTTCATCGGACCATTGGATTAATCTTCTCCTTGGTTCCGGCGAGGCTACTGCCGTTGAGGAAGATGGCTGTTCATAACTGTAGGGTATTGCAACCCTAGATCTGGTATTTCAGAAGACACCTTCTTCGTGTACCAGGACTTCGCCTAAGTCGGGGCTATAATCCGGATCTAGGGAACCGTAGGGAGTGTCGTGAGATGCTCATCTACCCCTGTGTAGCTCTCGTCCTCTTCCGGTCATGTTAACGAATGCAGAGGGTAGATCTCGCGATATGCTCCTTTTCACTGAGGCCTGTACCGACAGTCGATCGAAAACTGATCGTCAGCCTGGAGGAGTGGCGGGGATTGGCGCTAGCCGGCAACGGACTGAGCGAACTGTCACCAACTGACATCCCACTTGTTGACAACGGGAGGAAGAAGTTTGGAAAGATTCTGACTTCCGTTTACTTGTCAAGAATTCCCGCAAGTCAGACCCAGTTGGGCCTAAATGATCCAGCGCAGCGCATAGGACGATATCCTGCTCCTTTTATCACCGCAGAGGGGATTAGCACGGAATAGTGCTTCAGCTCTTGCTTCGCGGCTAAGAACCTCATACGTACCCTGTGGTACAGTAGCTTCGCTCATGAGGACGAGGTTGGCACGAGTCGTTGTTGCTCTTGAATTGGGCGAAGGTATGGTCGCCATTGTGACTTCGCGGCTAGCAACATTGTTGGAGCAGGCAGGCACCTTGTCTTTTTCTTCGCAAGAGAGACGCACTTGTGGCGTATAGCTATGCCTGAGGCTTTACTCAGAGCCTTCTGCTTTGGCCTCCACATCTGCTTTGACAAGGGAGACATAGGTTCGCAAGGAACCTGACTAGCCACACGCGAGGCTGAGGGGTGTTGGCAGAATTCTGCTTCTGGTTTCTGCATCGAACCCTTAGCCATGGAGACCTTTCTATGCTTCCGTGCATGAAGCATTAGACCACCCCCAGAGAGGACTTCTTCAAATTTTCCTTGGTCGAAGTAAACGACCAGGTTCTCGAAGGTGATAGGCTTGGACTGCGGGCCTGCTTCCTTGTTGCGCCAGAAGACCGCAGTAGGCTCGCAGAGAGCCTTATCTGTCTCCGTAGAGACTTGCCTTGAAGATTTAGCCAGAGAGGCTCTGGCTGCACCGGCTTTCCTGAATTCAGAGATAGACCCGAAGGTCTGTTCGTCGCATTGCGACACTTGATTCTCAACAGTGGAGAATTCGTTCCCCAGCGGAGTCGCCATCTTGTTTTCCATTGATTTGCAAAAGGGAAAAACTTACAAAAAAGGGTCGAGGAGCTAAATTACAAGTATTCTAAAAAGATTACAAGTAGATCTCCTCTGAGATTCTGGAGAAGTGTGCCGATAGGAGTCTGGTCAGCGCGCGACCACTTTGTCCCTTTGACGATGCGAGCGATGAGATTCCCTTCTCGCCTGGTTCGGAGAATCGGAGAACAGAAGGTTGGTAGAACCCTCTTGTTACTTCTCAAAACCGCCTTCACTTAGGAATTCCTTCTCGCCTGGTTCCGGAGATTCCTTGAGAAGAAGGTACTAGGGTATCAGCACCCTGATTAGAGAAGCAGTTCTCTAAAGTCTCTAAATTCTTGGAAGCAAGATAATAGATCTTTGTTTAGCCTCTCTCTCTGTGCGCACGCGGTGGTGGAGCCGGGGTCCTCTCAAGAAGTCTGCCGTCTCTGGAACGCGTGTGGGAGTCTCCTCTCCGCTTGTGCCCCTGGTGGGCTATTTATAGGGAGAGCAAGGGCATAATTGTCCCTTGAAAATATGGAAACAGATTGAATCAAATCTGTTTAAATCTGAGAAGTAGCCTTGCTGCGAGGCTAGAATCAGCTTCTGCGAAGCTAGAAGTAGCAGGTAGATCGGTCTCCTGATTTCTTTTGATCCTTTCCATATAATTAGAAGATTTCCCCTGATCCTCTTACTCGTTTTAGGAGAGTCAAGAGATTATGGCAATCAACTGCCAAATTTGATCTCAGATTTGATCTTGATTAGATTTGATCTCATCTAGAGATTTAATTGTTCAAAGGTGGACCATGACAGACCCTCAGCGGAGCTGCCTGCGTCGAGCTCACAGCGGAGCTGGAAGGAGCATATGGCGAAGTCCAAAGAAAGCCCTTCAGCGAAGCTAGATAACGTCTGTGGCGAAGCTACTGAACACCCTTCTGCGCAGTTGCGTGTGACTTCGAGCGAAGCTAACTCTCTGCGGAGTTAACTGAGCACTTCAAGCGAAGCTGTAAGCTTCCTGACGGAGCTGTGAATGGCTTCAAGGAGAAGTTGGATGATCTTAACCTCTCAGGCGAGGCTATCTCCTTGGGCTCATGTGATGCTAAGTGCTAGCATTTTAGACCTGCTGAGGTCTGTTTAGAGACAATCCGGGCTCACTGTCTGCTTCACTGGATCAGTAGAGTCCAAGTTGCTTCTTTGTCCCTCGGAGATGGGTGAAAACTGGTCGTCAGCTTATCTGTTACTTGTCTTTTGTAAATGTCAACAAGTACAGAACTGGTCGTCAGCTTGTCTGTCACTTATCTTTTATAAATGTCAACAAGTTTAGACATTGTTCAGGCCAGTTAGAATCTTGTCTTTTTTAAAGTGTCAACAACTGTCATAACCAGCTTTTATAGTGCATTCAGGCTAATTTCCTCTGCTGGACAGTTCTTGCTTCATCGGATTTAAAGGTGAAGTTCATCACCAATACAGATGCTGACCCGGTTACACCACTTGCAGACCTAAGATGCGTCGACATCTGACAAAGCACTCACCTAGCAACACCCACTGATCCTTGCTTATTTTGACAACCTCTCAGTGGCAGAGACATCCACGGATCCTTGAATGTTTTGATACCTCTCAATGCTTCCGCCACAGGTGTAACATGAACTCTGAACGAAGTTATTTGTAATGTATTTTCATACAGTCAGTTTCTATTTCTGTTCTCATGCCTTCTTTTGTTATTGATTTTTTTTATGAATATAGTGAATTTTCTCCACCATTACTTCTCAAAATAAAATAAAATAAAATAAGACTGCCATAACCATCTAAATCAGAATATGAGAGTAATTAGTTGGCTATGAAGACTGAAGAACAAAATTCTAGATTTGACCCCTGAAGTTCACCCTCTGCACCAAATCTAGTCTGTTAGCAAACTTAAGAAATTTCAGGTTAATCTATCATGAATAAAGAGCTGAGTTTGCTGAAATAAAAAAAAATGCAAATGACAGCAATAACATAAAAACCCATGTTATGTTGTCATCAGCCACTTCTGTGATGTTATAGAGAAACCTCTGCAGGACCACGAAATAAAATCACATTTGGAAGGTACCATCAAATCTTGGAAAAGAATGATAGTCACAAATACCATGCAACACCCTCCCTGTTGATGACAACAATCTGGTGGCATTAAATCTTGCCAACTCAAAGCCTCTTTTGCTACCACCTTTCGTATGCCCAATTGGTAGAACAATTGAGCAAGGGCAGGCTGCATTATGAGGAACACATGGTTAAATGAGCTAAACAGTTTAATACCTTAAACAGACATCAAATATCAATAACAAAAAATATTTTTTCCCCCATAAATCCAGGTAAATTTGCCCATTGTGGAGGGGAGAGTGCATCTGAGCCAATAGATATGGCTGACCTGGGGAGCACATGGAAGGCGAACAATATTCAACCAATACACTGAAACATGTGGGCGTATACCAACTAGGCTCTGTTATTGCTTCTGTGATTTGCAAGAAATAACTCCAGCTTCCACGGCAAACACTCCACCCCCAAAACTATCTCTAGTTGAGCTCTCGCTATGGCAGAATTCTAATTTAATCTCCCTATCCGAAGTGTAGAACTTAGCTTCCCCGTCCTGTCAATGCCCCCTCCTTGAGTATTCTTTGTCATCCACTCTCCATATGGACTGCAACTTGGACATTCTAATTCATCTTTCTTCATTATTGTTAGTGATTATACCGTATGGTGGGGTTTTTGTAACTTTTTTTCTAATTTATACATATGGTGAGGTTTTTTAGTTTGAGACCAAGCCCTTTCTTTCAAAATAAATAAATAAATAAATAAATAAATAAAATTAACAAACAAATGAATGCAACATCCTTTTGGTAAGAAGATCCCATAGGACCACTCTTTCCTAAACAAACTCTTTGAATTAGCTTTATCACTGATTATAAGTTAACTTAAACCATCACAAACTGAATGCAGCATCCTCAGCCAAGAATGCCCCAAATCAATGATTATAAAGCAAATAGATAAAATAGATCAGTCCTTTAAGGGAAAGCATGTTCAGAGCAGGATGTAAGTTTGCAATACAATAAATGGAACTACATGGGAAGAAATAATTAATTATTCAGAATAACCTTTAACAAAAAAGTATGTTCAGACTTCAAATAACAATAATAGAACCCATTTATAGTTCCGCAAACACAAGAGAGAGAAGTATAAAACAGTAATTGATGCATTAGGGTAGAAAGACCATGAATAGGAGAAGAAAATACCTAGTGATTTCAAATCAAGAACAGCAAACCCTGGTTCCTCGCCAAAGAAAGTACATTGTCCTTGGATTTGCATATTCCTTCACAGATCTGTTATTTAGAGAAGTGCACATGATCGCAAACCTGCAATGAGAAGGACCAATCAGCAACGCCAACAAAAGCTTAATAACAATTAACAAAACATGCACACCCAATTTCTGAACCAAGCCATCATGGTTCCAATTTCATCTCGTTGCAAAGCACCAAAGATAACACCTTCAAAAGTCACCAGAATCCATTTATAGTTGCACAAACACAAAAGAGTATCATAAAACAGTAGATTGATGCATTAGAGTCGAAAGGCCATGAATAGGAGAGAATACCTAGCGATTTCAAATCAAGAACTGCAAACCCTGGTTACCTGCCAAAGAAAGTACCTTGTTCTTGGATTGCTGATTCTTGCACCGATTTGTTAGTTAGAGAAGCGCGCATGATTGCAAAAGCTGCAATGAGAAGGAGAATCAGCAAACCCAACAAAAGCTTAATAATAATTAACAAAACATGCACGCCAAATTTCTGATCCAAGCCATCATAGTTCCAATTTCATCGTTTCACAAAGCACCAGAGATAACACCTTCAAACATCACCATAAAAAATGAGTATCTTGTGTGAGTGAGTTCCAGAAACAAGAAAAAATTACCTTTGTGGACTTTATATTTCCTTTTCCATTGTTGTGCAAGCACTGCACAATCGGAGCATGACTTCCTGCCGGAAGCACCCAAAGCATAACTTCCTGCACTCCGTCAGAAAATGTCACCCTTAATTTTGGCTATAAACTTAATGATAAACCCAAATTCAAAGAATATATTTCTAATTCAAAGAATATACATACTAAAATTCCAACATTCATTGCACCAATTTCAAAGCTTTAAAATCAATTGAATGTCATGTGACACACAGGCCGGAAAGAAACCCTAATTCAAGAAAACAAGGAACCAATTTCATCAAAGCACCCTAGATAACACCTTTAAACATCGGCAGGACCAATTGAATAAAGAGGCCAGAAAGAAAACCTAAGTTCAAGAAAACAAAGCACCAACTTCGTCAAAGCAAACAAGATAACACCTTTAAACATCGACAGAAACAATTGAATAAAGAGGCCAGAAAGAAACCCTAGCTAGTTCAAGAAAACAAAGCACCAACTTCATCAAAGCAACCAAGATAACACCTTTCAACATCGGCAGCAAAAATTGATCAAAGCGACCAGAATGAAACCCTAGTTCAACAAAACAAAGAAAATTTTACCTTTTCTAGGGCCTCTGACTACTTGGACGCTTAATTGAAACATGAGTTCATCTGTTCCACCAGCAGACGACAACTGATAAAGAGGAACGAAAAACTAATTCAGAGAACGATTTGCTCTGTGTTAAACCCAAAATTAGAAAGGCCAATGAAAAACAAAGGAGAAGGCAGAGATAAAAAAAAACCCTAATTCGAAAAGGAAAAAAAAAGAGAATAAATAAATTTCACCTGAGCCCTTTCTCCCCGTTCTCTGGGAGGAATCTGATAGAGATTTGAGATGGAGATGGGGGGATCGCCTGTCTATTTATAAGGCAGTAACCTCACAGGCGTCTATCACACGCGAACAACCACACGCGTCAATCACTCGTTCCAGTCGGATAATGCTATGGGCCGAGAAGCTCGAAGGCACGCTGTGGCGCTGGCTCACTTCTGGCTGCCCATGTCCTAAACCCAATCCATTTATTGTGACTCAGTCCAGTATATTTTCAAGTGACATCAATGTCCCGAATATTATGTACATATATTATTTTCAAGTGACATTAATGTCAAGACTGTTTGTATTTGAGGTATGTTTGGTTATCGTAAATGGCCGTAATTTGTAAATCGAAAGTGATAAATTTTTACAGTTGCAAATGAGTTACATACATGTAAATTTTACGGTATTTGGTTGGTAATATAAAATTATAAGTGAGAAAGTATATTTTGTTTTGCTGTGTTTAGTTGTCGTAATGTGTAAGTCATAAGTGGAAAAATTGATCATAAAATTAACTATTTGGTGATTTAAAAAATTTAAATATTACAAATAAATATTTAAAATATTAAATATTAAAAAAATAATATTAATATAAAAAATAATACAAATTTGCATGAACACAAAATTAACTATAAGTGAGTGGTAATTGGGTTGCAAATGAGTGGTAGTTTGGTGGCGTAAGTCTTTTACGAATTACGGTCCAAACAAACACTGTAGTTGTAATTGGGTTATAAGTCATTTATGAATTACGGCATTTTATGCGAAACAAACAGCCCCCTACGTACCTCGGACTTAAATATTTAGAAAAAAAATATGTATTAAATGTCTCACACATTTCTTAGAAATCACAAAATATTATACATTTTTATTTTAAGCGCCGATGCATTTGTACATATCACATAATTTAAAGAATAGTTCAAAATAAAAATAATAAGAGGAGGCAGATTCAAAAAATACTTTCGTTTGTTTGCGCGCATATGGGTCATGTCGGCCCATAATCTAAATCTAGCACATTTATTGTAGACCATTATAACACGCGAGGTACTGGTTGCAATATTTTGTCCTGTAATTCTTAAGTGACATCAAGTTTTAAATCTCAATATCATACTACTTGTATTTGGTAAGTACATAGAACCTACACATATCTCATTAAAAATTAAAATTAAATAAAAAATATTTGTCTAAAATTAAATTATTTTATAGAAAAAGGTTACCATAATCATTTGTAACACCACTTTCTTGGTAAAGTTGAGCCATTCGCGCACATGCATAATTTCAAATTATAATAGTGCATAAAATTTATAAATAGCAGATAAATTTAACTCTATTATATTAGAAAAGTGCATGTTCTATGAAGATAAAATCTTTATTAATTTAAGTAATCCCCAATTAAATATGCAGAGCTATTTTATCTTTTATTTGAATTATTTACTTAGAAAAATTATATTCAATAATTCAACATAAGATATAGCTATTTTCATACACAAATAGAGAACAAATAAATAAATATGACGAAAATAATATTCAGTCAAACTTAAAGGAAAGGAAAAGAAGAAAAGAAGAAAATTTCTTTAAAAAGAAAAGAAAAACTTTAGAAAAAAAGAACAGAATCAGAATAAAAAATACACAATAAAATAAAATTATGAAAGAGAATAAATCAAGTGAACAAAGAAAGAAGATATCTAAAAAGAAAATAAGTGAAATAATAAGGAAGAAATAAAATAAAAAGTCTGAGAAAAAATAAAAGAGAAAAAAAGTAGAATAATAACTGAAAAAGGAAGAGAATTTTTTAAAAAAATAAAATAAAAACTCTTGAACAAAAAGAAAACAATTGGAATAAAAAGGAGAGGAATGAAAGAAAAAAAAAACAATGTTAAAATTCATATTAGTTGCAGGAAGAGGTAGCCTCTGGATGCATCATATCAAAATTTTAGTTGTTATCTTTTTCAGTTACTTTTTAATTGTATTACTAAATATTGTAACTTCTAAGGTATATGCATAAAAGACAAAATTATTAAATTTGCAGATAAAATAATATTAAATATAGAAAAAAATTTGTCTGAAAGAACTTACACATATTTGTACTACTATTCTATATATTTTTTTACTATTATAAAAAGCAACAATTGGAATGTGACAAAAAGATTCCGTCTGTCACTTTTGCCCACATTAAATTTTTTTTCATTGTTATAATAAAACTTTAAATCAAGGCTATTTAAATACCTAAATAATTTAAATATATATATGGGGTTTTTGTACCTCAGCCGCCAGTTGAGAGAGTTTCTCGATCGACGGTGACGTGACGTAATATGTGCCACAGATCTGTGGCAGAGTGTAGACAGCAATAAAGCCAAAAAATCCTGCTAAAGAACCATCAACCACTTTACAATACCAATTGACCAAAGTATCCTAAATTTTACTTTTAACCTAACAAAAACTCATCTTACAAAAATTTTATAAGCAAACAAATTTGTGATTTTCAGAGAAATTTCCATTGAAGAAATTATCGAGCAAAAAAATTTCATTTATAACGAATGCGATCAAAGTCGCAGTATTAAAAAAAATACTAATTTGGAGTAAAAAAAGCGATTTTTTTTCACAGTTTAACTGTAGATTGCAACTTTAAGCCTTTTTTAATTTGTTTTTTTAAAAAACTACGATCAAACTCGCAGTCTTTGAAAATAATAATTTGAAATAAAAAAGAGGTTCTTAAAATATTTCAAACTTTTGCGAATTGAGTTTTTTAACTTTGTTTCTTTAAAGAAGAATGTGACTCAAAGTCGCAATCTTTAAAATTAATAATTTTTAAAATAAGTTATTTATAAATATTTAAAGCTATGGACTGCGAATTTGAGTTTTTTTTAATTTTTTTATTTTAAGAATACTGCGATCAAAATCGCTGTTCAAAATTATGTTGGTTAGAATAATGCAACTTTGATCATGATCTTGTATAACTTCTGTTTTTTAAATGCGATCAAAATTGCAGAATTTGAAAAATAAGCTGTTTAAAATACTGCGACCTTAGTTACAGTCTTGTATAACTTTTTTTTTTACTGGTAATAAGAATTGCGTTAATGATCGAAGTTAATTATAAATTAGATATTGTTATAACTGAAACAAAAAACTGGCAGTCAAATTTTACTCAGAAATGTCATTTTAAAAGAGCTGCGATTATGGCCGCAATATGAACTCAGAAATGGTTAGTTCTCATTGCACATATGAACTGCAATCAAGTTTGTAATACAAGAATAATATATAAAACTTGCTATCATTAAATAATGCGACCTCAGTCACAGTCCTTAATTGCAATCCGCATATTATAGAATTTTTTTCATTTATAAAATGCTGCAAAGGTGACAATCCTAACAACATTCAATGCTACCAAAGTAGATTAGCGCTGCGACCGTGATAGCAGTCCTCGTATAACACAATTTATAAAATACTATATTATGACTGTGACATAGTCGCAGTTATTAAAATCCTACCTACCGTGACAGAGTGACCGTCTCAAAAAACACTAGTAAAATTAATTTAGATAAAGGAAAGAGATGCATCATACGAAAATTAAAAATCTAGAAAGAAACATTCTTTAAAAAGCTAATTTGTAGTTCACATCATATATTTCTAGAAAAAAGGTACTCTGGGGGTTTTTTCCGCCATAACTGCTTTAATTAAATATTTAATTGCTTTTTATCTCTTCTTCGAATACTCAACCGTCACCTCTAATATTTATTATTACTATAAATGTCATTTTAGACTATTGGCCTTTTTGTGGTGACTTAAAAAATATATTTAAAGATCTGACTTCTAAAAAAATATTTATTCTCTTCTACTTCGATTTGATTTTCTAAACTTCCTTAAGCAATTTATCCTTGAATCATGTCTTCCCAATCTTCTTTCTCTGAATAATCTAATTTTAACTTCAATCATTCTTCCACTGGTCCTCTTTCTCCAGGGGACTTTGGTGAATCTGATAGCAATTTGGACTTCTCTCCTTTTGACTATCTCCTTCCGTGAAGTAATGTTGCTTCTGATCCTACTCTTCATAAGGAGGATCAATTTTTTTGGGGCATGGGGAGGAGCTTATTCCTATGCCACTTGATGAAGATATGTTTTATAAAAGTATGTTTTCTGATGCGGAAGACGCGCTTTCTTCAACTATGTCCTCTGAAGATTCTTCTCGATACAGATGAAGGAAGAACTTGCTACAAACGAACCATTCTAAGCGTTAATCGATGAACCAAAATACTCTCCAAAAGAAGAGAAGAGCAAGGAGGTTGACGAGGGAGAAGAAGAGGAAAGCGAGGAAGAAGAAGAAGAAGAGGAGAATGAAGAAGACGATTTTAATTATGATGGTGATGACGAGGACTAGCATTTTCTGTTCTTTAATAATCAGTTTTGTTTGCCTTTTTTTTTGGAGCTTTATAATGCTCATTTTTATAAAGATCTCTTTATGATTATATAATATGTTATAAATAGATTTTTTTTTTTTGAAAATATTCTTCAATTACATGTACAACTATATATCTGTCATGCTTTTTATTTCGCAATGGTCACGAAACTTAAAAAAAAAGATGGTTTTATAAAGACTGCAACCATGGTCGTAGACCTCATATATACGTTGTATAACTTACGTAATAATTATAGTAAATTCTTCCAACACACCATCCAACTTGGAAAGATAGTTTTATAAAGGCTGCGACCATGGTCGCATTCCTCATATATACGTTATATAATTTACGTAATAATTATAGCGAATCCTTGCAACACGCCATCCAACTTGAAAAGATGGTTTTATAAAGATTGCAACCATGATCGCATTTCGCATATATACGTTGTATAATTTACGTAATAATTTGATGACAAATATATTTTATGTACGAGAAAAATTGAGTCATATTGCACTGTAAACTCATGCAATTTTAAATGAACTGCGATTATGGTCGCATTATGTACTCAGAAATGCTTATTCTTATTGTACATCAGAACTGCGACCAATGTCGCAGTACACACACATTCATATATATCAAACTAGATTAGCATTGCGATCATGATCACAATCCTCATATAACATAACTTTCAATCTTATATTACGACTGTGACCCTAGTCGCAGTCATTAAAATCTTGTCTATCCTGATAATGCAAACTTGGTTACAATCCTTACTAAACAATAGTAAAATATTATAAGGATAAAGTAAAAGTGATGCGACTATGGACGATGTGTGTAACATAAATGAAGGATAAAAAGGCGTAGAGAATGTAGTGGTTGATCTCCTTTCAAGGATTCCAAATGCACCAGTAGAAATAATACCAATCAACGAAGATTTCCTTACGAACACATCTTCATGATGTGTAAAGAGCCCTAGTATGTGGATATTGCAAATTACCTTGCAACTGGGCAAACACCTTTGAATTGATCAAATCAGGACAAGCACCACTTTTTGACGCAGATACGATTCTTCTTTTGGGACTAACCATATCTATTCAAGTATTGTCCTAATCAGATCATTAGAAGGTGTCTTTCTGAGGATGAACATCACAGCGTATTGACATTTTGTCATGAGTTTGCTTGCGGGGACACTTTGGTCCACGAAAGATAGCCGAGAAAGTTCTTCAGAGTGGTTTCTACTGGCCTACTCTCTTCAAGGACTCTTACAGTTTTTGCAAACTCTGTGCAAAATGTCAGATGATGGGTCAATCACTTGCAAAGACATGATGCCCCTTACATTAATCCTGGAAGTAGAAATTTTTAAGTTGTGGGGCATTGACTTCATGGAACCCTTTCGATGTCCTACGACAACCAATTCATTTGATAGCCATAAATTATACTTCTAAGTGGGCTGAAGCTGTTCTAACTAGGACGAATGACAACCGTATTGTCATCAAGTTTTTAAGAGAAATATCATTTCA
This sequence comes from Agave tequilana, assembly GCA_038442645.1. Lineage (NCBI taxonomy): Eukaryota > Viridiplantae > Streptophyta > Magnoliopsida > Asparagales > Asparagaceae > Agave > Agave tequilana. The sequence continues at coordinate 42,101 of JAVJIF010005609.1, forward strand.
CACTTCGGAGCCCTTCGTGCGATAATAAGCGATAACGGGAGTCATTTCTGTAATCGGGCTTTTGAAGCCATAATGCGGAAGTACTTAATTTCTCACCAATTATCCATGGGTTACGATCCTCAAACAAATGGACAAGTGGAGGTAACAAATAGACAAATTAAACTCATATTGGAGAAGACCGTAGGACAGAATCGTAAGGACTGGTCCATCAAACTTGTTGATGCTCAATGGGCTTATCGAACCGCCTACAAAACTGTCTTAGGAATGTCTCCATATTGAGTTATATTTGGAAAATTATGCCATTTGTCTGTGGAGCTTGAGCACCGTGCTTTGTGGGCGATTAAACAATTGAATTTTGACTTGAAGAAAGCTGATGACTTAAAAAAATTGCAGATTTCTGAGCTTGAAGAAATACGAAATGAAGCTTAAGATAATACTCGGATTTCTAAATACAGAACGAGAACTCTTCTATGACCGATCCATAAATCGTAAAAATTTTGTCCCCGGACAAAAAATACTGTTATCAATTTCAGGCTCCACCTCTTTCCTGGTAAACTGAAGACCAGATGGTCAGGACCTTATCTTGTGTAACGGTCCCAGTTAAAAATTTCCGTTTGACTACAATCATCTCATATAATCTAAGTGTGGGACCCATCAAGATACAATACTTCCATTACTGACATCAAAATGCTCTATACTATACATCAAGCTCCACTAGGATAGCATGTATGATCTAAACATGACTTACCATTGCCAACACATATGGTTCGTCAACCCATTAGAAAACGCAGTCTAAATATATTACAATACCAAAATATATTACAAAGTTAGAGTCTAACACCAGGCACTATAATGTTTACAAGCTAATGGCAAGCATCCAACTAAAAGTTACGCATAGTTTTATACAGCCATATACATATCAAAAGCAGAATTTAATGAAATGCCTCCGTTGGCGCCTATCCCGCACATTGCCTTTAAGCGGGTCCTTTGCCTTTGTCCAATCCTGAAGGTGGTAATAGAAACAGAGTGAGTTTGACAGCTCAGTGAGTAAAACAATATTTATGCATGCCTGTTAAGTAGGTCTACATGGACTAAGTTATCAGGTTGGCAATTGTATCTTTATACCATTTGTGTAGATTTTAGATATTAGCTGAAACCCCAACTAGAACACAGTAACAGGGCTTATTAGTCGACTAGGTCATCCTATAGTCGACTAATGCTACTTATAAGTCGACTAATATTATAGCTATAGTCGACTGGGTTTGATCCAAAAGTATCTGCTTCTCTGTTGGCTGTCAGTGACTTATGTAGTCGACTACCCTAACCTGTATAGTCGACTACTCTATGTACTAGTCAACTTGCACATCCTCTATAGTCGACTAGGTATAGGTCAAAAGGTATGTTGCTCTCTGTTTGTCACTTATAACCAATTATAGTCGACTACCCTACTTGTATAGTCGACTATTCTATGTACTAGTCGACTTGCACCTCCCCTATAGTCGACTAGGTATAGGTCAATAGGTATGTTGCTCTCTGTTTGCCACTTATAACCAATTATAGTCAACTATCCTTTCTGGTGTGGTCAACTATACCAAGTATTAATCGACTTATAATCAACTGTAGTCGACTACCTTATGTCTAAAGGAAGTTGTTTACTCTCTGTTTGTTCTCTGTAACTGGGGATAGTCGACTACAGTCTATTTGTAGTCGACTAACATTGTTTTCCAGCAGCTTGTCTACCCATATATCACATCTATAGTCGACTTATCCAAATGGCTTAGTCGACTAATCTACTGAAATTTGCCTGTGCAAGTGATTATTCCAGATTCAATATTTAAGAATTTATGTATGATTTCAACATGAAATTTCTATCTTAGCCACATCAACATACTTATTAAACACAACGCTGGGCTCCCCCTTCGGTCTCCTCCGGTTCAACCCGGTCCCTTCCTCCTATACGTCATTCAACGCAATAATTTCCTCCTTCCACCACCACCGGTTCAACCCGGTCCCTTCCTCCTATACATTACCGTATAGTCTCCCCTTCTAACACCTCCAGTTCACCCGGTCCCTTCCTCCAAAATACAATAATCACGTTCATCATGCAATAGTAATATGCAAAGACACATAAAGTAACGACAACATACAAGTTTCATAGTCTTTACTTTAAAACATGTCAATATCATGGAATTCACTAACATGTATGAGTAGCTACTAGTAAAATTATCAATATGCGAGACTTTACAAGATAACCAACATATCTCGACATCACAAAATAGGTATGACCATAACTATATGCATGGTATCAAGTGTCATGTTTATCTATAGAACTCCTTCTCTAGAAGCATGTAGTAGACTACCATGTTAAACACACATGAACTTAACTTCTACATGATTATCATAAGATTATGTATCCATAAAAATCTATAATCTATACTCATGAATTTATCCTTCAATTTCAAGTCCATTTATTACTTAAAATTTCTTTTATTTCCAAGCTTTACTCTACCTATCATGATACTAGAGTCCGGATATTCTACTCACCCTTTGAAGTGGTTAGCTCTTGATCAAGCTTGATCTTCTGCTACGACGGAGTCTACAAGGTCATAACAATGCCAATATTTAGTTCATAGCTAAAAAGTACAAGAGGGTAGAGTTCTTAAAATTTTTGCTCACCGTTCAACCAATGTCACTCCCCTAGCTTCTTGTTCTAGATCACCCTTTGACTCGTTCTATCGGGTTTTTGGAGGAGTTAAAACATGAAAATGGGGCCTTTTTCTTGTATATGGAATGGAGGAAAGTTTGTGGGGAAATGAGAGGGAGAAAGAGTGTTTTTTGTGAAGGGAAAATGGGGAAGTAAAGGGTGCTGTTGCTGCTGTTTTGGGACTGCTGCTGCTGCAGTTTTGGGGCTGCTGTTGTTGCTGCTTTGGGCGGCGGCTGCTGCTGCTGCTGCTTTGCTGCAGCAAAAAGGGAAGAGAGAGAGGGTTTTGGGGAGTTTGAACGAAGAGAGAGAGAGTTTATCAAATGAGATTGTTCTCTTCATCCCCCTCCTATTTATAGCCCAATCCCTTCCATAAAAATATGACAAGTGTCCCTCGCTAACCCATCACTCTACTCCTACACCTTACCCTATAAACAAGGCTCCATGCCTCCCCCCTTCATGAAGTACTAGTACCCCCAAGCATGGTGAGGGTATGGTGGCAAGGTCAACAACATGTGATTGTATTTATTCCTATACATACATACATGTATATATACATGCTAATATATTCATTCTTATACATGCATACATATGTATATACACACTAATAAACATGGTAACAAGTAAAGTATCTAGCATGAAAACTTATTTCCCATCACCTCTTTAAAGTATCAAGATGTTAGGAAAAAGGGTGCTTATTTAAGACAAGTGTTACATCTTGTGCATACAGTTTTCCTCATGGTGCTATTGAAATCTCTGATCCCAAGAATGGTAACATTTTTAAAGTCAATGGTCAAAGATTGAAACCATTCTACACCACGGAGCCAGAGTCATACAAGACTTTTGAATTGAGTCTTTGCGACCCAGTATACATGTGACCAGGCCCTCCTTCAAATTTTTCTGGTATTCATTGTAAATCTTTTGGGACCGTTCTTTTAAAACCGCCAATTTTTTCTTTTACCTTTTTAAAATCATAAAAAAATTATAATAAAAAGAAAATAATAATAAAAAAGAAAGCAAGAAAAAATAAAAATAAATAGGACTTAATTGATAAATGGCACCTATGTTTTCTCTATTATATATATACCCATTATTAACCAATAAAGTTCAAAAATAAACCCTCGGTAACTAATTTATGTTTTTACCTAGGGCAAAAAAGAGAACACACCCTTCTCAGGCCTCTATATAACCTCTCCAACCCCACTCCTGAGTCTCTAACCTAAACTGAAGATCAGATCTGGAGAGGAGAAACGAGCGCGCCGCCACCAAAAAAATCCCAGCCCCTGCCTTATCCAATCTGCCACATTTTCTCTGCCAAAGTCGTAGATCCGTGGCTATTTTGAAGAGTTCTGCGCACCATGAAATTTTTCTGTGGTCGATTTCCCTTGTAGATCTCAGATCTACAACAAGCTCTGCGTGTCTCTGTTTTTCATTGATTTTGCAAAGGGGAAAACTTACAATAAAAAGAGTTTGAGGAGCTAAATTACAAGTATTCTTAAAAAGATTATAAGTAGATCTCCTCAGAGATTCTGGAGAAGTGTGCCGATAGGAGTCTGGTCAGCGTGCGACCACTTTGTCCATTTGACGATGCGAGCGATGAGATTCCCTTCTCGCCTGGTTCGGGGAATCAGAGAACAGAAGGTTGGTAGAACCCTCTTGCTACTTCTCAAAACCGCCTTCAATTAGGAATTCCTTCTCGCTTGGTTCCGGAGATCCCTTGAGAAGAAGGTATTAGGGTATCAACACCCTGATTAGAGAAGCAATTCACTAAAAAGTCTCTGAATTCAAGAGCGCACGATGCTTTGTGAAGAAGTCTCTGCTTGTGGAGTCTTCTCTCTTTTTCGTGGTCTCTCGCGCATGTGCGTGGTCGTCTCTCCTTGTGCCCCTGGTGGGCTATTTATAGGGAGAGCAGGGTATAATTGTCCCTTGAAAATATGGAAACAGATTGAATCAAATCTGTTTAAATCTGGAATGTAGCCTTGCTGCGAGGCTAGGATCAGCTTCTGCGAAGCTAGAAATGGTAGGCCGGTTGATCTTTCTGATCCGTTTTGATCCTTTCCATATCATTGGAGGATTTTCCCTGATCTTCTTACTCGTTTTAGAAGAGTCAAGAGATTATGACAATCAACTGCCGAATTTGATCTCAAATTTGATCTTGATTGGATTTGATCTGATTAGATCTGATCTCATCTGGAGATTTGATTGGTCAAAGGTTGACCATAGCAGACCAGCAGCGGAGCTACCGCGTTGAGCTCACAGCGGAGCTGGAAGGCGCACCTAGCGAAGTCAGAAGAAAGCTCTTCAGCGGAGCTAGATAACATCTGTGGCGAAGCTACCGAACATCCTTCTGCGCGGTTGTGTAGCTTCAAGCGAAGTTAACTCTCTGCAGAGTTGTGCTTAGGCGAAGCTATAAGTTAGCTTCCTGGCAAGGCTTTGGATGGCTTCAAGGCGAAGTTGGATGATTTTAGCCTCTCAGGCGAGGCTATCCCTTTGGGCTCATGTGATGCTAAGTGCTAGCATCTTAGACCTGCTGAGGTCTGTTCAGAGGCAATCCGGGTTCACTGTCTGCTTGCTGGATCAGTGGAGTCCAAGTTGCTTCCTTGTCCCTCGGAGATGGGTGAAAACTGGTCTTCAGCTCGTCTGTCACTTGTCTTTTGTAAATGTCAACAAGTTTAGATATTGTTCGGACCAATAAGAATCTTGTCTTTTTAAGTGTCAACAAGACCCCCTTCAAAGTTTTCAAAAGTCTGCGATGGCTCAAACTTTGAAATACTTTGAACTGCTTTGATTGGTGGTGTGTGTGTTGGCCCAAGGTTACAATCACCCTTGTTTAGTGTATTTTGATGATTACAAAACATATTAGTTATTTGTACTAATAACATTTGTTGTTTAAGTGTGTTTTCAGATTTCTATTCATACTAGAAGTCTTCTCTCACAAATACAAGGTTTTGGACTCAAGTCAACTCCAATTGGGGCTCAAGATGCAAATTGAAGATCAAGTGAAGATAGCCCATCTTGAAGCATTGCCTTGAAGTCTTTTAGAGTTTGTAAGTTTAGAATGTTAAAGTTTGAATATAGGAAATTTGGCTCTAGGATTTGCACACACACTTGTTTCATGTATTTCCTATGTTTTGAAAATGGTTATTTCTAAGTTTTATGCCTTATTTTATATATACATGTACCAAAGCTTTATATCCTGAAAAACTTGTTTAAAACATGTGTATAAACTATTTTCTGCATAATACTTAGCTATTGATATTATTAAAATATTTTTACAAAAATTTCATCTTCAAAACAGCCCAGTTTTTCCGTGTCAGGCAACATCGTCGACCGGCCCGGTCGACCGGCGCTGTGTCTGGACATGCACTGTTTGTGCATGTCCGTCGGTCGACCGGACCGGTCGACCGACGGAGAGCATTCTGCTCTCGGGAATTTTCGGTCGACCGGACCGGTCGACCGGAAGAAGGAAACTGTGTTTCCTCCTTTTGGGTCGGTCGACCGAACCGGTCGACCGGGAGCCAACGGCTACTTCCAGCTGGGCTGGCGGTTGACCGGACCGGTCGACCGCCAAGCCTGCAACTTAGCAACGGCTCTTTCCTCTTTGAGATTTTCTGAAAAACTGTTTTCTTTTTCTGCTTTAACAGATTTTTGGAGAGTTGTTGGGTGCTTTTGCAGGTTGAATTAGGTGAAAAGAAAATGTTTTTAACTTATTTTCAACCCTATAAATAGAGGAGAAGTCTCTCCTTCATACCACTTAGAAAAATCCTCAAGTTTTCATTGTTTTCAAAAGAGAAAAGAAAAGAGTTTAAAGCTTTCATTCCAATTCTTTTTGAGCTAGTTTTTTTTCAGTTGTGTTTGATTGCTCATATCACTCTACAACTGAAGTTTTTCTCACCACACTTCATAGAGCCAAAAATCCTATACTCATTCTATAGTGAAGTTGTAATTGAAGTGAGAGTGTTTGTAAAAGAATTTGAGAAATAGTGTAGTGATCTTGTTGTGATCACTTGGTTCTTGTATTCCTTTCCTTGTGGAGCAACCTCTTCGGTAGAGGTCCTTTGTACTTGGTGGAGCTCGGTGCTCGGTCTTCGGTAGACCAATTGTAAATGCATCCTCGGTGGATAGTGGAAACCCTTCACGGAGGTGAAGGCGGGGACTAGAGCAAGTGTGCTCGAACCTCGAAACAAATCATCTTGTTTGCGATTGCCTTTGCGTTATTCTTGCTTTCAATTTCTCTTGCTTTATATTGTCTTAAATTATTTGCTTGAGAACTAACCCTCTATTTGTGCAATCTTGTCTTGTTTACTTTACTTGCTATACTTGTTGTGTTACATTGTGTGCATCTCATTTCTCATCATCATACTTGACATTGATCGATCACACCTCAATACAACACGGTTGCATTGCGCACCTCTAACCCATATCTAGGGGAATTGGGAGGAAGGAGTTCAGAACCTCGCAAGGGGTATTCGGCTCTTAGTCGTGTTTTGAGAGATCGTTGCATCACTCATTTAATTAAAAGTTTAAAAAGATCATTAGATTAGCATTCACACCTATTCACCCCCCCTCTAGGTGTTTTTCAATTGGTATCAGAGCTTGGACTCTAGGATTTGGTTTAACCACCTTAGAGAAGATCCTAATTTGCTAATCATTTCATTCATATTCATATAGTAAAAATGGCCGATGGAATTAAAACCCCTCCTAAGTTTGATGGACTTAACTTTCCCATATGGAAAGTTAAGATGACCGTGTTTTTTGCAATCTCTAGGTAGCCGAGTTGCAAAGGCCGTGACTAAGTCCTTTAGTGTACCCCCCGGTGACGAATCCACTTGGTCCGAAATAGAGACTAAGGAATTCGATGCCAATGCCAAAGCTCACTATGCACTTCTTCAAGCCCTAAATGATGATGACATAGCTAGGGTTATACATTGCAAATTCGCATTTGAGATTTGGTCACACTTGATAGTCACTCATGAGGGGACCTCACAAGTAAAGAAGGCTAAGATTGACCTTCTTCGGTCTCAATATGAAACATTTAGCATGCAAGACAATGAAACCATAGATGATATGGTTACAAGATTTACCAAGATTACTAATGGACTCTCTTCTTTAGGTGAAGATATCAACAATGATCAAAGAGTAAGGAAGATCATCCGGGCTCTTCCTCCTTCATGGGAAGTTAAAGCTACAACCTTGAAGGAACTCAATGACAATGAAGAGATGGAGCTCATAGGTCTCATTGGGAACCTCAAACCCATGAGATGGAAAGGAAAGCAAGGGAGGATATGGCTCCCTCCAAAAAGAAGACTATCGCCTTCAAGAGTCAAGCTACACACTCCGATGAAGATGATGAAGAAGAAGATGATGAGGAGCTCTCACTCCTTGTTAAGAATGTCCGGAGGATGTACAACAAGGCGAAGTACCAAGGTAGAAGGAGATGGCAAGGAGGCAAAGAAGAAAGAAAGATCATATGCTTCAATTGTCAAAAACCGGGACACATTGTGGCGGAGTGTCCGAAAAAAGCAAAGCCTTCCACTTCAAAGAAGCCTTACAAGAAGAAGGCTATGAAGGCAACTTGGGATTCGGAGACCGAATCCGAGGAAGAAATAGACACCGCCAACATGTGCTTCATGGCTAATGAAGGCACAAGCAAGGTAACCTCTTCCCCTTCTCATGATAATGAACTTTCTATGGATGTGTTAGAAGAGGCTTTTGTTGAGTTGTCACAAAACTATGATTTCTTAAAGAAAAAGTATATTAAAATGAAAAAGGAAAATGAATCTTTAAGTCTTCAAGTTTTTACTCTTACAAAAGAAAAAGATGAGTTGGTTTTCACTTTGGACACTACCAAAAATGATTTTGAAAAATATAAGATCTCTTGCAAAGGTAAGGCCCCACTAATTGATTCAAATGAAGTTTCTATGCTTAAGGAAGATTAGACTCATTAAGTGTTGTTTTGAAAGATTGTGAGTTTAACAAGAAGAAAATTGAGGCTATGTTTCCTAAGAAACAAGCCCCAAAGAAAAATGCTCATGCTCATGTTCATGTTCATGCTACACAACCTAAACAACATGGCAAAACCCCAAACATGCTCACACTACACATCATGCTTTCATGTATAGAAAAGTGTACTCATGTTCACATTGTGGGCGGAAAGGACACTTAGCTAATTTTTGTTATGATAGACTAAGTGCATCACATCATAATGTTTGGGTTCGTAACACTAACTTTCAAGGACCCAAGAAAGTTTGGGTACCAAAGTCAACAATTGTTTTAAATGATGTAGGTACTTTCCAAAGCCCAACGACGTAGAGGTTTGTGGTATCTTGATAGCGGTTGCTCAAGGCACATGACTTGGGACATCAACAACTTTGCAACCCTATCAAGATATCATGAAGGTGGCACCGTCACCTTCGGAGATGACGCCAAGGGTAAAATCATCGGTATTGGTAATGTAAAACTTGGCACCTCTCCTTTAATTGAAAATGTAGTTTTAGTTGATGGCCTCAAGCATAATCTCTTGAGTGTTAGTCAACTTTGTGATAAAGGTTTTGATGTTGTTTTTGATAATGTTGCTTGTAAAGTTATTAATAGAATTTCTAATGTTTGTGTATTTTCCGTTTTCGTGAAAGTAATGTTTATATGATTGATATGTTAAATATGTCTTGTAATATTACTTGTTTGAAAGCCCTCGATGATGACTCTTGGTTGTGGCATAGGAGATTAGGGCATATTTCTTTTGATCACATTTCTAGGTTAAACACAAAGGAAATGGTGAAAGGTATTCCTTGTTTGAATTTTAAAAAGGACCGAGTTTGTGACGCATGTCAATTTGGGAAACAAACTAAGTCTTCTTTCAAGTCAATTAAGGATATCATGACATCACGTCCTTTGGAGTTAATCCATATGGATCTTTTTGGCCCTACACAAACCAAAAGTTTAAGTGGGAATAGATTTGCTTATGTTTTGGTTGATGATTTTTCAAGATTTACTTGGGTTTTCTTTCTTGAACATAAAAGCCAAGCATTTTCGTATTTCCAAATTTTTAAGAAAAGAGTTGAAAAAGAAAAGATGTTTCGATTTTGAGAATAAGAAGTGATAGAGGAGGTGAATTCATTAACCAACCCTTTACCACTTTTTGTGATGAACATGGAATAAAGCATGAACTTTCTTGTCCTAGGACTCCACAACAAAATGGAGTAGTTGAACGGAAAATAGAACATTACAAGAGATGGCTAGGACAACGCTAAGTGAATATGGTCTACCACATTATTTGTGGGCCGAGGCCGTTAATACATCATGCTACATATCTAATCGTGTTTTCTTGTGTAAAAATACAACTAAAACTTCTTTTGAAATGTATTTTTCTAGAAAACCTAATGTTTTCTATTTTAAAGTTTTTGGTTGCAAATGCTTTGTTTTAAACACAAAAGATTTTTTAGAAAAATTTGATCCTAAATCTTATGAGGCTATTTTTGTAGGTTACTCAAACACTAGTAAAGCTTATAGAGTTTTCATTAGATCATCTTTGACTATTGAAGAGTCTATTCATGTTAAGTTTGAGGAATCTAACAAGTTTGTTAAGAATGTTGTAGAAATAGATGCTTTGCATGAAGGCTTGGAGAAAGTCACCTTGGAGGATGCTTCTACCATGGGAGACAAGCCAAAGGATGATGATGGAAGTGAAGCCAAAGTGGAAGAGGCCCAAGGAAATGAACATCAAACAAATGAGGTGGAGCCTACTCAACCACTACCTAAGGATTGGAGATTCAATCCTCATCATCCCAAGGACCTCGTCATAGGTGAAGTATCAAAAGGGGTAACTACTCGCTCTAAAATTCAAGATTATTGTGGCCACTTTGCATTTATTTCACACATAGAACCCAAAAATGTGCTCGAAGCCGAGACCGATTCATATTGGTTGCTAGCCATGCAAGAGGAGCTCAATCAATTTGAGCGCAACCAAGTTTGACACCTTGTTCCTAGGCCCCACGATAGACCAACAATTGGTACTAAGTGGATCTTTAAGAATAAGTTGGATGAATCGGGTAATGTGGTTAGAAACAAGGCTAGGTTAGTTGCCCAAGGTTACACTCAAATCGAAGGGATCGATTTTGAAGAAACCTTTGCACCCGTAGCACGGCTTGAAGCCATACGGATGACACTAGCATTTGCCTCATATAAAGATTTCAAATTATTTCAAATGGATGTTAAAAGTGCTTTTCTAAATGGATTTATTGAAGAGGAGGTGTATGTTGAACAACCCCCCGGGTTTGTTGATCCTACACATCCGGATTTTGTTTTTAAATTAGATAAAGCTCTTTATGGTTTAAAACAAGCCCCTAGGGCTTGGTATGAAAGACTTTCCTCATTTTTGATTTCAAATGGTTTTAAGAAAGGTAAAATTGATACAACTTTGTTTACAAAACATGTAGAAAATGACATTCTTATTGTGCAAATTTATGTAGATGATATTATTTTTGGTTCTACTAATGAATCTCTTTGCAAAGTTTTTGAGTCATGCATGAAGGACGAATTTGAAATGTCTATGATGGGGGAGCTCAACTATTTCCTTGGACTCCAAATCAAGCAAAGGAAGGATGGGATCTTCATAAATCAAGCCAAGTACACAAGGGAACTAATCAAAAGGTTTGGGCTTGAAGGATCAAGAGTAAGCAAAACTCCCATGGCAACAACTACAAAGCTTGACAAGGATGGACAAGGTAAAAGTGTAGACATTAAATTATATCGTAGCATGATTGGTAGCTTGCTTTATTTGACGGCTAGTAGGCCGGATATTATGTTTTCCGTTTGTCTTTGTGCACGTTTTCAATCTTGTCCTAAAGAATCTCACATAATAGCGGTTAAACGCATAATTAGATACCTTAAGGGCACTATTGAAATGGGTTTATGGTATCCTAAAACCAGATTATTTGAAATGAAGAGTTTTTCGGATGCTGACTATGCGGGTTGTAGGGTAGATAGGAAGAGCACAAGTGGAACATGTCAATTCTTAGGTAATTGTCTTGTATCTTGGTCTTCCAAAAAGCAAAATTCGGTAGCCCTATCAACCGCCGAGGCGGAGTATGTTGCGGCCGGAGCTCGTTGTGCACAAGTTCTTTGGATGAAACATACTCTCCTTGACTATGATTTACACTTTGATCATGTTAAAATATTTTGTGATAATACTAGTACTATTCACATGACAAAGAATGCAAATCAACATAGTAAAACCAAACACATTGACATTAGGTATCACTTTCTTAGAGATCATTATGAGAAAGGTGATATTGTTATTGAATATGTTTCTACCGATTTTCAACTTGCCGACATTTTCACTAAACCTTTAGATTATGCTAGATTTTCGTTTATTTGTGGTGAGTTGAATGTTTGTATTATAGATTCTTAAAATTAAAATTTTGTTTTAACCCTTTTTGATGTATGACAAAAAGGGGGAGAATAAGTTTGTTGATGTTTGGAAAATAAGTGTTTAAGTTTAAACTTTCTAAGTTTGATAAAGTTTGATACTATTTGAGTTTCATTTCATGAAGAAAAAGAAAGTTTGTGTTTATTTGAGTTTTTGGACAAAAACTATTGTGTTTGTTAAATGCTTTATGTATGCTTACATAGCTTTTCATATTCATGATAAATACATAGCATTGTTTGAGGGGGAGCTTTCCAAGCTTTTCCTCCTCTATTTGTCTCAATAACTTATATGTTTTGTCATCATCAAAAAGGGGAGATTGTTGGCCCAAGGTTACAATCACCCTTGTTTAGTGTATTTTGATGATTACAAAACATATTAGTTATTTGTACTAATAACATTTGTTGTTTAAGTGTGTTTTCAGATTTCTATTCATACTAGAAATCTTCTCTCACAAATACAAGGTTTTGGACTCAAGTCAACTCCAATTGGGCTCAAGATGCAAAATTGAAGATCAAGTGAAGATAGCCCATCTTGAAGCATTGCCTTGAAGTCTTTTAGAGTTTGTAAGTTTAGAATGTTAAAGTTTGAATATAGGAAATTTGGCTCTAGGATTTGCACACACACTTGTTTCATGTATTTCCTATGTTTTGAAAATGGTTATTTCTAAGTTTTATGCCTTAGTTTATATATACATGTACCAAAGCTTTATATCCTGAAAAACTTGTTTAAAACATGTGTATAAACTATTTTCTGCATAATACTTAGCTATTGGTATTATTAAAATATTTTTACAAAAATTCCATCTTCAAAACAGCCCAGTTTTTCCGTGTCAGGCAACATCGGTCGACCGGCCCGGTCGACCGGCGCTGTGTCTGGACATGCACTGTTTGTGCATGTCCGTCGGTCGACCGGACCGGTCGACCGACGGAGAGCATTCTGCTCTCGGGAATTTTCGGTCGACCGGACCGGTCGACCGGAAGAAGGAAACAGTGTTTCCTCCTTTTGGGTCGGTCGACCGAACCGGTCGACCGGGAGCCAACGGCTACTTCCAGCTGGGCTGGCGGTCGACCGGACCGGTCGACCGCCAAGCCTGCAACTTAGCAACGGCTCTTTCCTCTTTGGGATTTTCTGAAAAACTGTTTTCTTTTTCTGCTTTAACAGATTTTGGAGAGTTGTTGGGGTGCTTTTGCAGGTTGAATTAGGTGAAAAGAAAATGTTTTTAACTTATTTTCAACCCTATAAATAGAGGAGAAGTCTCTCCTTCATACCACTTAGAAAAATCCTCAAGTTTTCATTGTTTTCAAAAGAGAAAAGAAAAGAGTTTAAAGCTTTCATTCCAATTCTTTTTGAGCTAGTTTTTTTTCAGTTGTGTTTGATTGCTCATATCACTCTACAACTGAAGTTTTTCTCACCACACTTCATAGAGCCAAAAATCCTATACTCATTCTATAGTGAAGTTGTAATTGAAGTGAGAGTGTTTGTAAAAGAATTTGAGAAATAGTGTAGTGATCTTGTTGTGATCACTTGGTTCTTGTATTCCTTTCCTTGTGGAGCAACCTCTTCGGTAGAGGTCCTTTGTACTTGTGGAGCTCGGTCTTCGGTAGACCAATTGTAAAGGCATCCTCGGAGGATAGTGGAAACCCTTCACGGAGGTGAAGGCGGGGACTAGAGCAAGTGTGCTCGAACCTCGAAACAAATCATCTTGTTTGCGATTGCCTTTGCGTTATTCTTGCTTTCAATTTCTCTTGCTTTATATTGTCTTGAATTATTTGCTTGAGAACTAACCCTCTATTTGTGCAATCTTGTCTTGTTTACTTTACTTGCTATACTTGTTGTGTTACATTGTGTGCATCTCATTTCTCATCATCATACTTGGCATTGATCGATCACACCTCAATACAACACGGTTGCATTGCGCACCTCTAACCCATATCTAGGGGAATTGGGAGGAAGGAGTTCAGAACCTCGCAAGGGGTATTCGGCTCTTAGTCGTGTTTTGAGAGATCGTTGCATCACTCATTTAATTAAAAGTTTAAAAAGATCATTAGATTAGCATTCACACCTATTCACCCCCCCTCTAGGTGTTTTTCAGTGTGGAGTATGAACGTCGCCATGATGGTTGAGTTCAGCTTCGCTTTAAATCCTGCTTTAGGATGTAGATTCGCCGAGGAATCATGTAGACTCGCGTCTGGGTAGCTTCGCGGCTAGGTAGGTTCGCTCTGGAACATCTGTTGCTTTCCCAAGGCCAACTGCCGTGGCCGGTTACGAGAAGGATTACTTCTTCTCTCGCACTGATCGAGGGAGATATTCTTTCCTCGCGCATTTCCAAGGGAGGATATTTCCTTTCTTCAAGGTGCCATGAGTGCCTTTATGAGTGAGACGTTTCTTCCTTTGCACGGTTCCAAGGGAAACCGTCCCTTTTGTCAAGGCGCAATAAATGCCTTAAATGCGCTCGTGCTTCCACGCTTGAAGCGGCAGCGCTCAGGCCATGGGGCCTATAAATAGGACACTTGTGTAAGATCACCTAGAGGGGGGGTGAATAGGTGATGGCTAATCTAATGGTCACTTATGAACAAATAATGCGGAATTAAAACTAAGTTGACCAAATTAAAATTTCTTTTAATTAAACACTTATGTATAACACAAGAGTGTTGCCGAATTCCCCTTGCGAGGCTCTGGACAAGCTCCTCTAGATTCCCCTTGAATGGGTTGAGGTGCCGCGTTGGCTCTCTTGGTTGAATACTAGTGTTAACAAGCAATCCCACGCAAGTATATAACAATATAAGCACAAGGGTATATCAAGCATGTAAAGTAAAGACAATGTAAGTAATGCAAGATATAAAGGAGGCAAAGAGAGAAAGAGAGCAAGAGTGAGCAATCGCAAACACAAAGGGTTTGTTTCGAGGTTCGAGCACACTTGCTCTACATCCCCGCCTTCGACACACGAAGGATTTCCACTATGTAAGATCCCACCGGATCTCTCCTCGGTGCCGCAACACCTACAAGCTCTCGGACTCCCTTGTCCGTACACCACAAGCCCACCGGCTCAATGAGGGCGCACCTCAAACCACCGAGTTCACACAAGAACTCTACCACACGAGCACACTTGCCCGTCTCCTCAAAATACAATGGAAATCTCTTTGGTGATCTAACACTTGATCACCAATTACAAAAGCTCACTACAACACTTTCCTATAGGATAGATATGTCTATGGATGCTCAAGTGAAGTGTGAGAAATCAAGGAAAGAAGGCTATGGTGAAAAACACAAGAAATCACTTTTACACTCTCTTGATAAAATCCCTTTTAGATGGGAAGTATTTGCACTCTATTTTGTGGAGAAAACTTCTGAAAATGTCTAGGAAAAACTGGCTTAGAAATCTCCAAAATCTTAACCTCAAAACAGTTGACAAGACCCCAATTTATAGGCTGCCAGAAATAGAGCCGTTGGTTCTGTCAGAGCATCCGGTCGACCGGCAACGGACAAAAATCCGACCGTTGCAGCCTCCGGTCGACCGGCCCGGTCGACCGAGCAACTGGAGAAGAGAGTAAACTCTCTGTCGGTCGACCGGCCCGGTCGACCGATAATTCCCGAGAGCAAAGCTCTCTTAAGCGGTCGACCGGTCCGGTCGACCGTCCTCCAGTGCACACAGGCGTGCACGCTGTGCACGTCCGGTCGACCGACCCGGTCGACCGGCCACTGTCAGTTCTGAAAAATCAGAACTGCCAGAACCTGAAAATTTGGGATTAAGGATAGGTCTTTTTGGCTTTAATAAAAATCCCATAAATACTTAGAAATTCTACAAAAATAGTTTTATGATATAGAAACATGCTTGCACAAAATCAAGGCATGTTATTGAAGATTTGACTATTTTTGTAACTTTGGAAATATTGGCTCATAATAAAAACTGTTTTTCTAAAACAACATGTTTTTCCAAATTTCCATCAAATACAAAAACAAGATACACTTTAAAGCATAGTGTGTGTGGATATGATCCACTACACAATCAAGATGAAATATCTAGTTTTTGACATAAGGCTCTAAACATGGTTTTGGATATAAGATATGTATACATGAATACCAAAAACCAAATTGTATTTTATCACAAATAAAAATCTTTTCTTAACTAGGAAAATCTTTTATGAAAATCATTCTATCAAGAGTTCTATCAAGAGTGTGTGTGTGATATAGACTTGAGCAATCCACCAATCTATTCTATCCTTTACATTTTTATCTAAAACAAATAAAAATCTTATACCTAGACACAAGTCTTCAACTCCTTGAAGTCTTCCCTTGAAGGCTTCTCATCTTCTTGACTTGGTCCAAGCTTGATCCAAAAGCTCCTTGGATCACATCATGCAAGCTCTAAATCTTGACAATATATCCTTTGTTGAGCTTTGCACCTACTAAGATCTTGATAAAGAATCTGTCACTAATTAAACAAGATCATTAGTACTATAACTACATGAGTTGATCATCATCAAAACTAGAGTGATAGGCCTTTGGGCCAACAATCTCCCCCTTTTTGATGATGACAAAACTCATGGAGTTATATATGCATGGATTAAAGTAAAGCTTCAAAGAAGCTCCCCCTTAACTCATGCATACAAAATAAATAATAAATATGATCATGAAGCACATGAATATGGATGCAAATATGGAGATGCAACAAGCATAAATCAAAATCTTAATTCCCCTTAAGTAAGAAGGACAAATACTTCTCCCCCTTAAGCAAGGAAATCATGCATATATATCAAAACAAAAACACAAATACTTCTCCCCCTTTTTGTCAATCATCAACAAAGGGTTCAAAGTAAAATCAAATCAACAAATTTTCTCCCCCTTTATGTCAAAAATAAAGAAGTCAAGGAGGGGCGATACAAATCAAAAATTTTGAATTTTTCTCATCAAAACAAAATCATTAATTCTATTTTATCAAAACAAATTTTGAATTTTCTCTTTGATATCAAATAAAAAATATTGATACCATTTTAAAATCTAATGCATAAGCTTGAAAAATAAGATTTGAATTAAGCTTAGCATTAACAACACATGAAGAATTCGAACTAGTTAAATGAGAGTGTTTAACAACTAGTATGAAATCCTTCTATCAAGGAATAAATCTAAGGATTTTCATGAAATAGCAATGAAACACAAACACTCAAACACTCTAATCTATAAAGTCCAAATAGTTTCAAAAGAAGTGAGTGTACTAATGTTATGTGAAACATGGCATCATGAAAATGGCAATAAGGTACAATATTCCTTAGAAAATCATAAACATCAAAATCATCTCACATTTTTTTATTAAATCATTGAAAACAAAATCTATATGTCAAGATATATGTATGTTTTGACAATACATGAAATATACATACATATCTCTTAAACTCAAGTGAGTCTATATGAATGGATTTGCATTGAAGGCAAAAGACTCAAGAGTTATACATGTATATTTTAAGGTTTGGCAAAATACACATATACATGAAATAAAAGGCACATGATCATAAATCAAATCCAAAAGGTGAACATAAGTTTAAATATGTATGAATCATCAAAACTAAGCAATACAAGTACATTTCAAGGGTTCAAATAAGCATTTAAGCACACTTACTAATAGATCTTTTTGAGGCCCATGATATGTTCAAGTATAAATCCTAGTGTTGACAAAATCTAACATATAAACTAATATTCAAATCATGAAGCATTAAATTTTAAGAAAAATTGAATCATGTGACAATCTCAAAAACTATTTGAAGAATACATAACTAGTATAAATTGTTTTTGAAAACTAGTTAAAGATCCTTCAAATATGTCAAATCATATGTTTTTCATGAATGAGACTAAGTACATAAAAATCCAAGCACTCATAGTCCATAAAGCTCATAAATATATTTTTGAATAAAGATGAGTGTTCAAAGGTTATGTAAATAGTATTTTCATGAAAGTTGTCATTGAAGCTCAAATCACATAGAAATCATTGTTATCAAATCAACACAAAATCATTTTTATTAAAAAAACTACAATCTTCATGGTATATGTATGAATTATACAAATCTAACAATACACATACATATCCCAAAATTGTAAAAGAGTCTATCAAATATTTGCATGAAAGCTAGAGACTCACGGGTATACATGTATATTTATTAGATTTGAATTAAACACACATATACATGAAGTAAAATCAAAGATAGGCATAACAAGTATAAATGACCGAATCATCAAAACTAGCCTATACACATGCATATAGTGGACACAAATGAGCATGAAGTTCAAATATATATGAGTCAATTGTAGTTCACTATTTGTACATGTATAATACAAGTTTTGATAGAAACTACACTTAAACTAGTATATACCACATGAAACACCAAAAATATCTTAAAATATGAACATGCTATGAATATTATGAATGAACAAGCATGTACATAAATGAAATAGGAGTTTAGAAATTGTTACCAACTCCAAAGCTCCTAGCATGGTGGTTGATCCACCAAAGCTCCTTGATAGCGATGCAACCCAAAAGTATGTCCATCATGTCCAAGTGCATCCACTACCAAGGTACCATCCCTCTCACGTTTTGAGAGAGCCCTCACCTACATCACAAGCAAAAGGTGGGGGTTTTGGTACCCATATTTTCTTGGGTCCTTTGGGGTTAGCTTTATTATAAGGAACCCAAAATCCTTTAGACATAGCAAAATATAAGTTATGCTTCTTATCAAAACAATATTTTGCTAAATGGCCTTTGCGGCCACAATGTGTACATGTGTACACCTTAGCATACTTATGAGTGGGAGTGTGAGCATGATGTGCATCATAAGCATGAGAATGTGCATGAGTATGAGGAACTTGTTTCTTTTGAAATAAGGATTCCAATCTAGTATGATTGAATGCACATGAGCTCAAATTAGAGCTCAAATTATCAATTTTATTTTTCAAATTTTTAATCTCATTTTGATCAATGTGAGCATGAGAAGCATGATGAGATATATGATCATTTTTCTTTTTCTTTTGTGAAACAAAATATTTTTCTTTTTCACAAATTTTTCTTTTCAAAGATTTATTTTCTTGAAAAACAACTTCCTTTTGTTTTTCCACCAAATCAACCTTATTTTTCAAAATCATATTTCCTTCACATAAAACATTCAATTTAGACATTAAGGAAATATTCTCATTTTTCAAATCTTTATTCTCTTTTTCTAAGCATGCCATTTTATTTTCTAATGAATCTTTTTCATTAAGCATGGCATCAAAATTCTTTTTCAAGATTTTATTATCTTTTTCTAAACATGCAATGTTACTTCTAAAAGAGTCATGTTCTACATGCATGCAATCAAGTTCCTTTTTCAAATTTTTATTTTTCTTTTTAATCATGTCATATTTTTCAAGCACAAGATGACAAAAGGTAGCAAGCTCATCATATGACATGTCTACATCCTCATCATCGATTCGGTGTTTACCTCAAGGGGGTTATCCCCTTGGACCATGTAGCATACGTTGGAGGTGTCGCTCCCAACGTCCGAATCGC
The DNA here is from genome assembly GCA_038442645.1 of Agave tequilana. NCBI lineage: Eukaryota > Viridiplantae > Streptophyta > Magnoliopsida > Asparagales > Asparagaceae > Agave > Agave tequilana. The sequence continues at coordinate 61,760 of JAVJIF010005609.1, forward strand.
TCCCCGCATAATATTGTTCATTTTCGCCAAGGGAGGTGATGATGTTCCAAGCTACAAAAGCCGAATCAATGTTAGCAACCCTAAATAAGTAATCATCATTTAGGGTACTCTTCAAAGCATTAAGGGCTTTTGCATTAGCCTCAATGTTCTTACCATTTAAGCAATATTCTTTATTAGTTGTGGCAAGATATACACTAAGGCCAAGTCCTTTGAGGAACAAAGACATCTTAACCTTCCAAATTTGGATGTTAAGAATGTCAAAGGTGGGTGGTGACATGAAGTCCATGGTGAGGTGTGTGTGTACAAAAATATTGTGATTAGCCTAAAAGGAGGATCTTTAACTCTAGGTTGTTAGACCCAATATCAAGAGCACTAGCTCTGATACCAATTGTAAGATCACCTAGAGGGGGGTGAATAGGTGATGGCTAATCTAATGGTCACTTATGAACAAATAATGCGGAATTAAAACTAAGTTGACCAAATTAAAATTTCTTTTAATTAAACACTTATGTATAACACAAGAGTGTTGCCGAATTCCCCTTGCGAGGCTCTGGACAAGCTCCTCTAGATTCTCCTTGAATGGGTTGAGGTGCCGCGTTGGCTCTCTTGGTTGAATACTAGTGTTAACAAGCAATCCCACGCAAGTATATAACAATATAAGCACAAGGGTATATCAAGCATGTAAAGTAAAGACAATGTAAGTAATGCAAGATATAAAGGAGGCAAAGAGAGAAAGAGAGCAAGAGTGAGCAATCGCAAACACAAAGGGTTTGTTTCGAGGTTCGAGCACACTTGCTCTACATCCCCGCCTTCGACACACGAAGGATTTCCACTATGTAAGATCCCACCGGATCTCTCCTCGGTGCCGCAACACCTACAAGCTCTCGGACTCCCTTGTCCGTACACCACAAGCCCACCGGCTCAATGAGGGCGCACCTCAAACCACCGAGTTCACACAAGAACTCTACCACACGAGCACACTTGCCCGTCTCCTCAAAATACAATGGAAATCTCTTTGGTGATCTAACACTTGATCACCAATTACAAAAGCTCACTACAACACTTTCCTATAGGATAGATATGTCTATGGATGCTCAAGTGAAGTGTGAGAAATCAAGGAAAGAAGGCTATGGTGAAAAACACAAGAAATCACTTTTACACTCTCTTGATAAAATCCCCTTTAGATGGGAAGTATTTGCACTCTATTTTGTGGAGAAAACTTCTGAAAATGTCTAGGAAAAACTGGCTTAGAAATCTCCAAAATCTTAACATCAAAACAGTTGACAAGACCCCAATTTATAGGCTGCCAGAAATAGAGCCGTTGGGTTCTGTCAGAGCATCCGGTCGACCGGCCCGGTCGACCGGCAACGGTCAAAAATCCGACCGTTGCAGCCTCCGGTCGACCGAGCAACTGGAGAAGAGAGTAAACTCTCTGTCGGTCGACCGGCCCGGTCGACCGATAATTCCCGAGAGCAAAGCTCTCTTAAGCGGTCGACCGGTCCGGTCGACCGTCCTCCAGTGCACACAGGCGTGCACGCTGTGCACGTCCGGTCGACCGGCCCGGTCGACCGGCCACTGTCAGTTCTGAAAAATCAGAACTGCCAGAACCTGAAAATTTGGGATTAAGGATAGGTCTTTTTGGCTTTAATAAAAATCCCATAAATACTTAGAAATTCTACAAAAATAGTTTTATGATATAGAAACATGCTTGCACAAAATCAAGGCATGTTATTGAAGATTTGACTATTTTTGTAACTTTGGAAATATTGGCTCATAATAAAAACTGTTTTTCTAAAACAACATGTTTTTCCAAATTTCCATCAAATACAAAAACAAGATACACTTTAAAGCATAGTGTGTGTGGATATGATCCACTACACAATCAAGATGAAATATCTAGTTTTTGACATAAGGCTCTAAACATGGTTTTGGATATAAGATATGTATACATGAATACCAAAAACCAAATTGTATTTTATCACAAATAAAAATCTTTTCTTAACTAGGAAAATCTTTTATGAAAATCATTCTATCAAGAGTTCTATCAAGAGTGTGTGTGTGATATAGACTTGAGCAATCCACCAATCTATTCTATCCTTTACATTTTTTATCTAAAACAAATAAAAATCTTATACCTAGACACAAGTCTTCAACTCCTTGAAGTCTTCCCTTGAAGGCTTCTCATCTTCTTGACTTGGTCCAAGCTTGATCCAAAAGCTCCTTGGATCACATCATGCAAGCTCTAAATCTTGACAATATATCCTTTGTTGAGCTTTGCACCTACTAAGATCTTGATAAAGAATCTGTCACTAATTAAACAAGATCATTAGTACTATAACTACATGAGTTGATCATCATCAAAACTAGAGTGATAGGCCTTTGGGCCAACAATCTCCCCCTTTTTGATGATGACAAAACTCATGGAGTTATATATGCATGGATTAAAGTAAAGCTTCAAAGAAGCTCCCCCTTAACTCATGCATACAAAATAAATAATAAATATGATCATGAAGCACATGAATATGGATGCAAATATGGAGATGCAACAAGCATAAATCAAAATCTTAATTCCCCTTAAGTAAGAAGGACAAATACTTCTCCCCCTTAAGTAAGGAAATCATGCATATATATCAAAACAAAACACAAATACTTCTCCCCCTTTTTGTCAATCATCAACAAAGGGTTCAAAGTAAAATCAAATCAACAAATTTTCTCCCCCTTTATGTCAAAATAAAGAAGTCAAGGAGGGGCGATACAAATCAAAAATTTTGAATTTTTCTCATCAAAACAAAATCATTAATTCTATTTTATCAAAACAATTTTGAATTTTCTCTTTGATATCAAATAAAAATATTGATACCATTTTAAAATCTAATGCATAAGCTTGAAAAATAAGATTTGAATTAAGCTTAGCATTAACAACACATGAAGAATTCGAACTAGTTAAATGAGAGTGTTTAACAACTAGTATGAAATCCTTCTATCAAGGAATAAATCTAAGGATTTTCATGAAATAGCAATGAAACACAAAACACTCAAACACTCTAATCTATAAAGTCCAAATAGTTTCAAAAGAAGTGAGTGTACTAATGTTATGTGAAACATGGCATCATGAAAATGGCAATAAGGTACAATATTCCTTAGAAAATCATAAACATCAAAATCATCTCACATTTTTTTATTAAATCATTGAAAACAAAATCTATATGTCAAGATATATGTATGTTTTGACAATACATGAAATATACATACATATCTCTTAAACTCAAGTGAGTCTATATGAATGGATTTGCATTGAAGGCAAAAGACTCAAGAGTTATACATGTATATTTTAAGGTTTGGCAAAATACACATATACATGAAATAAAAGGCACATGATCATAAATCAAATCCAAAAGGTGAACATAAGTTTAAATATGTATGAATCATCAAAACTAAGCAATACAAGTACATTTCAAGGGTTCAAATAAGCATTTAAGCACACTTACTAATAGATCTTTTTGAGGCCCATGATATGTTCAAGTATAAATCCTAGTGTTGACAAAATCTAACATATAAACTAATATTCAAATCATGAAGCATTAAATTTTAAGAAAAATTGAATCATGTGACAATCTCAAAAACTATTTGAAGAATACATAACTAGTATAAATTGTTTTTGAAAACTAGTTAAAGATCCTTCAAATATGTCAAATCATATGTTTTTCATGAATGAGACTAAGTACATAAAATCCAAGCACTCATAGTCCATAAAGCTCATAAATATATTTTTGAATAAAAGATGAGTGTTCAAAGGTTATGTAAATAGTATTTTCATGAAAGTTGTCATTGAAGCTCAAATCACATAGAAATCATTGTTATCAAATCAACACAAAATCATTTTTATTAAAAAAACTACAATCTTCATGGTATATGTATGAATTATACAAATCTAACAATACACATACATATCCCAAAATTGTAAAAGAGTCTATCAAATATTTGCATGAAAGCTAGAGACTCACGGGTATACATGTATATTTATTAGATTTGAATTAAACACACATATACATGAAGTAAAATCAAAGATAGGCATAACAAGTATAAATGACCGAATCATCAAAACTAGCCTATACACATGCATATAGTGGACACAAATGAGCATGAAGTTCAAATATATATGAGTCAATTGTAGTTCACTATTTGTACATGTATAATACAAGTTTTGATAGAAACTACACTTAAACTAGTATATACCACATGAAACACCAAAAATATCTTAAAATATGAACATGCTATGAATATTATGAATGAACAAGCATGTACATAAATGAAATAGGAGTTTAGAAATTGTTACCAACTCCAAAGCTCCTAGCATGGTGGTTGATCCACCAAAGCTCCTTGATAGCGATGCAACCCAAAAGTATGTCCATCATGTCCAAGTGCATCCACTACCAAGGTACCATCCCTCTCACGTTTTGAGAGAGCCCTCACCTACATCACAAGCAAAAGGTGGGGGTTTTGGTACCCATATTTTCTTGGGTCCTTTGGGGTTAGCTTTATTATAAGGAACCCAAAATCCTTTAGACATAGCAAAATATAAGTTATGCTTCTTATCAAAACAATATTTTGCTAAATGGCCTTTGCGGCCACAATGTGTACATGTGTACACCTTAGCATACTTATGAGTGGGAGTGTGAGCATGATGTGCATCATAAGCATGAGAATGTGCATGAGTATGAGGAACTTGTTTCTTTTGAAATAAGGATTCCAATCTAGTATGATTGAATGCACATGAGCTCAAATTAGAGCTCAATTATCAATTTTATTTTTCAAATTTTTAATCTCATTTTGATCAATGTGAGCATGAGAAGCATGATGAGATATATGATCATTTTTCTTTTTCTTTTGTGAAACAAAATATTTTTCTTTTTCACAAATTTTTCTTTTCAAAGATTTATTTTCTTGAAAACAACTTCCTTTTGTTTTTCCACCAATCAACCTTATTTTTCAAAATCATATTTCCTTCACATAGAACATTCAATTTAGACATTAAGGAAATATTCTCATTTTTCAAATCTTTATTCTCTTTTTCTAAGCATGCCATTTTATTTTCTAATGAATCTTTTTCATTAAGCATGGCATCAAAATTCTTTTTCAAGATTTTATTATCTTTTTCTAAACATGCAATGTTACTTCTAAAAGAGTCATGTTCTACATGCATGCAATCAAGTTCCTTTTTCAAATTTTTATTTTTCTTTTTAATCATGTCATATTTTTCAAGCACAAGATGACAAAAGGTAGCAAGCTCATCATATGACATGTCTACATCCTCATCATCGGATTCGGTGTTTACCTCAAGGGGGTTATCCCCTTGGACCATGTAGCATACGTTGGAGGTGTCGCTCCCAACGTCCGAATCGCTCCCCGCATAATATTGTTCATTTTCGCCAAGGAGGTGATGATGTTCCAAGCTACAAAAGCCGAATCAATGTTAGCAACCCTAAATAAGTAATCATCATTTAGGGTACTCTTCAAAGCATTAAGGGCTTTTGCATTAGCCTCAATGTTCTTACCATTTAAGCAATATTCTTTATTAGTTGTGGCAAGATATACACTAAGGCCAAGTCCTTTGAGGAACAAAGACATCTTAACCTTCCAAATTTGGATGTTAAGAATGTCAAAGGTGGGTGGTGACATGAAGTCCATGGTGAGGTGTGTGTACAAAAATATTGTGATTAGCCTAAAAGGAGGATCTTTAACTCTAGGTTGTTAGACCCAATATCAAGAGCACTAGCTCTGATACCAATTGTAAGATCACCTAGAGGGGGGGTGAATAGGTGATGGCTAATCTAATGGTCACTTATGAACAAATAATGCGGAATTAAAACTAAGTTGACCAAATTAAAATTTCTTTAATTAAACACTTATGTATAACACAAGAGTGTTGCCGAATTCCCCTTGCGAGGCTCTGGACAAGCTCCTCTAGATTCTCCTTGAATGGGTTGAGGTGCCGCGTTGGCTCTCTTGGTTGAATACTAGTGTTAACAAGCAATCCCACGCAAGTATATAACATATAAGCACAAGGGTATATCAAGCATGTAAAGTAAAGACAATGTAAGTAATGCAAGATATAAAGGAGGCAAAGAGAGAAAGAGAGCAAGAGTGAGCAATCGCAAACACAAAGGGTTTGTTTCGAGGTTCGAGCACACTTGCTCTACATCCCCGCCTTCGACACACGAAGGATTTCCACTATGTAAGATCCCACCGGATCTCTCCTCGGTGCCGCAACACCTACAAGCTCTCGGACTCCCTTGTCCGTACACCACAAGCCCCCGGCTCAATGAGGGCGCACCTCAAACCACCGAGTTCACACAAGAACTCTACCACACGAGCACACTTGCCCGTCTCCTCAAAATACAATGGAAATCTCTTTGGTGATCTAACACTTGATCACCAATTACAAAAGCTCACTACAACACTTTCCTATAGGATAGATATGTCTATGGATGCTCAAGTGAAGTGTGAGAAATCAAGGAAAGAAGGCTATGGTGAAAAACACAAGAAATCACTTTTACACTCTCTTGATAAAATCCCCTTTAGATGGGAAGTATTTGCACTCTATTTTGTGGAGAAAACTTCTGAAAATGTCTAGGAAAAACTGGCTTAGAAATCTCCAAAATCTTAACATCAAAACAGTTGACAAGACCCCAATTTATAGGCTGCCAGAAATAGAGCCGTTGGGTTCTGTCAGAGCATCCGGTCGACCGCCCGGTCGATCGGCAACGGTCAAAAATCCGACCGTTGCAGCCTCCGGTCGACCGAGCAACTGGAGAAGAGAGTAAACTCTCTGTCGGTCGACCGGCCCGGTCGACCGATAATTCCCGAGAGCAAAGCTCTCTTAAGCGGTCGACCAGTCCGGTCGACCGTCCTCCAGTGCACACAGGCGTGCACGCTGTGCACGTCCGGTCGACCGGCCCGGTCGACCGGCCACTGTCAGTTCTGAAAAATCAGAACTGCCAGAACCTGAAAATTTGGGATTAAGGATAGGTCTTTTTGGCTTTAATAAAAATCCCATAAATACTTAGAAATTCTACAAAATAGTTTTATGATATAGAAACATGCTTGCACAAAATCAAGGCATGTTATTGAAGATTTGACTATTTTTGTAACTTTGGAAATATTGGCTCATAATAAAAACTGTTTTTCTAAAACAACATGTTTTTCCAAATTTCCATCAATATAAAAACAAGATACACTTTAAAGCATAGTGTGTGTGGATATGATCCACTACACAATCAAGATGAAATATCTAGTTTTTGACATAAGGCTCTAAACATGGTTTTGGATATAAGATATGTATACATGAATACCAAAAACCAAATTGTATTTTATCACAAATAAAAATCTTTTCTTAACTAGGAAAATCTTTTATGAAAATCATTCTATCAAGAGTTCTATCAAGAGTGTGTGTGTGATATAGACTTGAGCAATCCACCAATCTATTCTATCCTTTACATTTTTTATCTAAAACAAATAAAATCTTATACCTAGACACAAGTCTTCAACTCCTTGAAGTCTTCCCTTGAAGGCTTCTCATCTTCTTGACTTGGTCCAAGCTTGATCCAAAAGCTCCTTGGATCACATCATGCAAGCTCTAAATCTTGACAATATATCCTTTGTTGAGCTTTGCACCTACTAAGATCTTGATAAAGAATCTGTCACTAATTAAACAAGATCATTAGTACTATAACTACATGAGTTGATCATCATCAAAACTAGAGTGATAGGCCTTTGGGCCAACAATCTCCCCCTTTTTGATGATGACAAAACTCATGGAGTTATATATGCATGGATTAAAGTAAAGCTTCAAAGAAGCTCCCCCTTAACTCATGCATACAAAATAAATAATAAATATGATCATGAAGCACATGAATATGGATGCAAATATGGAGATGCAACAAGCATAAATCAAAATCTTAATTCCCCTTAAGTAAGAAGGACAAATACTTCTCCCCCTTAAGCAAGGAAATCATGCATATATATCAAAACAAAAACACAAATACTTCTCCCCCTTTTTGTCAATCATCAACAAAGGGTTCAAAGTAAAATCAAATCAACAAATTTTCTCCCCCTTTATGTCAAAAATAAAGAAGTCAAGGAGGGGCGATACAAATCAAAAATTTTGAATTTTTCTCATCAAAACAAAATCATTAATTCTATTTTATCAAAACAAATTTTGAATTTTCTCTTTGATATCAAATAAAAAATATTGATACCATTTTAAAATCTAATGCATAAGCTTGAAAAATAAGATTTGAATTAAGCTTAGCATTAACAACACATGAAGAATTCGAACTAGTTAAATGAGAGTGTTTAACAACTAGTATGAAATCCTTCTATCAAGGAATAAATCTAAGGATTTTCATGAAATAGCAATGAAACACAAAACACTCAAACACTCTAATCTATAAAGTCCAAATAGTTTCAAAAGAAGTGAGTGTACTAATGTTATGTGAAACATGGCATCATGAAAATGGCAATAAGGTACAATATTCCTTAGAAAATCATAAACATCAAAATCATCTCACATTTTTTATTAAATCATTGAAAACAAAATCTATATGTCAAGATATATGTATGTTTTGACAATACATGAAATATACATACATATCTCTTAAACTCAAGTGAGTCTATATGAATGGATTTGCATTGAAGGCAAAAGACTCAAGAGTTATACATGTATATTTAAGGTTTGGCAAAATACACATATACATGAAATAAAAGGCACATGATCATAAATCAAATCCAAAAGGTGAACATAAGTTTAAATATGTATGAATCATCAAAACTAAGCAATACAAGTACATTTCAAGGGTTCAAATAAGCATTTAAGCACACTTACTAATAGATCTTTTTGAGGCCCATGATATGTTCAAGTATAAATCCTAGTGTTGACAAAATCTAACATATAAACTAATATTCAAATCATGAAGCATTAAATTTTAAGAAAAATTGAATCATGTGACAATCTCAAAAACTATTTGAAGAATACATAACTAGTATAAATTGTTTTTGAAAACTAGTTAAAGATCCTTCAAATATGTCAAATCATATGTTTTTCATGAATGAGACTAAGTACATAAAAATCCAAGCACTCATAGTCCATAAAGCTCATAAATATATTTTTGAATAAAAGATGAGTGTTCAAAGGTTATGTAAATAGTATTTTCATGAAAGTTGTCATTGAAGCTCAAATCACATAGAAATCATTGTTATCAAATCAACACAAAATCATTTTTATTAAAAAAACTACAATCTTCATGGTATATGTATGAATTATACAAATCTAACAATACACATACATATCCCAAAATTGTAAAAGAGTCTATCAAATATTTGCATGAAAGCTAGAGACTCACGGGTATACATGTATATTTATTAGATTTGAATTAAACACACATATACATGAAGTAAAATCAAAGATAGGCATAACAAGTATAAATGACCGAATCATCAAAACTAGCCTATACACATGCATATAGTGGACACAAATGAGCATGAAGTTCAAATATATATGAGTCAATTGTAGTTCACTATTTGTACATGTATAATACAAGTTTTGATAGAAACTACACTTAAACTAGTATATACCACATGAAACACCAAAAATATCTTAAAATATGAACATGCTATGAATATTATGAATGAACAAGCATGTACATAAATGAAATAGGAGTTTAGAAATTGTTACCAACTCCAAAGCTCCTAGCATGGTGGTTGATCCACCAAAGCTCCTTGATAGCGATGCAACCCAAAAGTATGTCCATCATGTCCAAGTGCATCCACTACCAAGGTACCATCCCTCTCACGTTTTGAGAGAGCCCTCACCTACATCACAAGCAAAAGGTGGGGGTTTTGGTACCCATATTTTCTTGGGTCCTTTGGGGTTAGCTTTATTATAAGGAACCCAAAATCCTTTAGACATAGCAAAATATAAGTTATGCTTCTTATCAAAACAATATTTTGCTAAATGGCCTTTGCGGCCACAATGTGTACATGTGTACACCTTAGCATACTTATGAGTGGGAGTGTGAGCATGATGTGCATCATAAGCATGAGAATGTGCATGAGTATGAGGAACTTGTTTCTTTTGAAATAAGGATTCCAATCTAGTATGATTGAATGCACATGAGCTCAAATTAGAGCTCAAATTATCAATTTTATTTTTCAAATTTTTAATCTCATTTTGATCAATGTGAGCATGAGAAGCATGATGAGATATATGATCATTTTTCTTTTTCTTTTGTGAAACAAAATATTTTTCTTTTTCACAAATTTTTCTTTTCAAAGATTTATTTTCTTGAAAAACAACTTCCTTTTGTTTTTCCACCAAATCAACCTTATTTTTCAAAATCATATTTCCTTCACATAAAACATTCAATTTAGACATTAAGGAAATATTCTCATTTTTCAAATCTTTATTCTCTTTTTCTAAGCATGCCATTTTATTTTCTAATGAATCTTTTTCATTAAGCATGGCATCAAAATTCTTTTTCAAGATTTTATTATCTTTTTCTAAACATGCAATGTTACTTCTAAAAGAGTCATGTTCTACATGCATGCAATCAAGTTCCTTTTTCAAATTTTTATTTTTCTTTTTAATCATGTCATATTTTTCAAGCACAAGATGACAAAAGGTAGCAAGCTCATCATATGACATGTCTACATCCTCATCATCGGATTCGGTGTTTACCTCAAGGGGGTTATCCCCTTGGACCATGTAGCATACGTTGGAGGTGTCGCTCCCAACGTCCGAATCGCTCCCCGCATAATATTGTTCATTTTCGCCAGGGAGGTGATGATGTTCCAAGCTACAAAAGCCGAATCAATGTTAGCAACCCTAAATAAGTAATCATCATTTAGGGTACTCTTCAAAGCATTAAGGGCTTTTGCATTAGCCTCAATGTTCTTACCATTTAAGCAATATTCTTTTATTAGTTGTGGCAAGATATACACTAAGGCCAAGTCCTTTGAGGAACAAAGACATCTTAACCTTCCAAATTTGGATGTTAAGAATGTCAAAGGTGGGTGGTGACATGAAGTCCATGGTGAGGTGTGTGTGTACAAAAATATTGTGATTAGCCTAAAAGGAGGATCTTTAACTCTAGGTTGTTAGACCCAATATCAAGAGCACTAGCTCTGATACCAATTGTAAGATCACCTAGAGGGGGGTGAATAGGTGATGGCTAATCTAATGGTCACTTATGAACAAATAATGCGGAATTAAAACTAAGTTGACCAAATTAAAATTTCTTTTAATTAAACACTTATGTATAACACAAGAGTGTTGCCGAATTCCCCTTGCGAGGCTCTGGACAAGCTCCTCTAGATTCTCCTTGAATGGGTTGAGGTGCCGCGTTGGCTCTCTTGGTTGAATACTAGTGTTAACAAGCAATCCCACGCAAGTATATAACAATATAAGCACAAGGGTATATCAAGCATGTAAAGTAAAGACAATGTAAGTAATGCAAGATATAAAGGAGGCAAAGAGAGAAAGAGAGCAAGAGTGAGCAATCGCAAACACAAAGGGTTTGTTTCGAGGTTCGAGCACACTTGCTCTACATCCCCGCCTTCGACACACGAAGGATTTCCACTATGTAAGATCCCACCGGATCTCTCCTCGGTGCCGCAACACCTACAAGCTCTCGGACTCCCTTGTCCGTACACCACAAGCCCACCGGCTCAATGAGGGCGCACCTCAAACCACCGAGTTCACACAAGAACTCTACCACACGAGCACACTTGCCCGTCTCCTCAAAATACAATGGAAATCTCTTTGGTGATCTAACACTTGATCACCAATTACAAAAGCTCACTACAACACTTTCCTATAGGATAGATATGTCTATGGATGCTCAAGTGAAGTGTGAGAAATCAAGGAAAGAAGGCTATGGTGAAAAACACAAGAAATCACTTTTACACTCTCTTGATAAAATCCCTTTTAGATGGGAAGTATTTGCACTCTATTTTGTGGAGAAAACTTCTGAAAATGTCTAGGAAAAACTGGCTTAGAAATCTCCAAATCTTAACATCAAAACAGTTGACAAGACCCCAATTTATAGGCTGCCAGAAATAGAGCCGTTGGGTTCTGTCAGAGCATCCGGTCGACCGGCCCGGTCGACCGGCAACGGTCAAAAATCCGACCGTTGCAGCCTCCGGTCGACCGAGCAACTGGAGAAGAGAGTAAACTCTCTGTCGGTCGACCGGCCCGGTCGACCGATAATTCCCGAGAGCAAAGCTCTCTTAAGCGGTCGACCGGTCCGGTCGACCGTCCTCCAGTGCACACAGGCGTGCACGCTGTGCACGTCCGGTCGACCGGCCCGGTCGACCGGCCACTGTCAGTTCTGAAAAATCAGAACTGCCAGAACCTGAAAATTTGGGATTAAGGATAGGTCTTTTTGGCTTTAATAAAATCCCATAAATACTTAGAAATTCTACAAAAATAGTTTTATGATATAGAAACATGCTTGCACAAAATCAAGGCATGTTATTGAAGATTTGACTATTTTTGTAACTTTGGAAATATTGGCTCATAATAAAAACTGTTTTTCTAAAACAACATGTTTTTCCAAATTTCCATCAAATACAAAAACAAGATACACTTTAAAGCATAGTGTGTGTGGATATGATCCACTACACAATCAAGATGAAATATCTAGTTTTTGACATAAGGCTCTAAACATGGTTTTGGATATAAGATATGTATACATGAATACCAAAAACCAAATTGTATTTTATCACAAATAAAAATCTTTTCTTAACTAGGAAAATCTTTTATGAAAATCATTCTATCAAGAGTTCTATCAAGAGTGTGTGTGTGATATAGACTTGAGCAATCCACCAATCTATTCTATCCTTTACATTTTTTATCTAAAACAAATAAAAATCTTATACCTAGACACAAGTCTTCAACTCCTTGAAGTCTTCCCTTGAAGGCTTCTCATCTTCTTGACTTGGTCCAAGCTTGATCCAAAAGCTCCTTGGATCACATCATGCAAGCTCTAAATCTTGACAATATATCCTTTGTTGAGCTTTGCACCTACTAAGATCTTGATAAAGAATCTGTCACTAATTAAACAAGATCATTAGTACTATAACTACATGAGTTGATCATCATCAAAACTAGAGTGATAGGCCTTTGGGCCAACAATCTCCCCCTTTTTGATGATGACAAAACTCATGGAGTTATATATGCATGGATTAAAGTAAAGCTTCAAAGAAGCTCCCCCTTAACTCATGCATACAAAATAAATAATAAATATGATCATGAAGCACATGAATATGGATGCAAATATGGAGATGCAACAAGCATAAATCAAAATCTTAATTCCCCTTAAGTAAGAAGGACAAATACTTCTCCCCCTTAAGCAAGGAAATCATGCATATATATCAAAACAAAAACACAAATACTTCTCCCCCTTTTTGTCAATCATCAACAAAGGGTTCAAAGTAAAATCAAATCAACAAATTTTCTCCCCCTTTATGTCAAAAATAAAGAAGTCAAGGAGGGGCGATACAAATCAAAAATTTTGAATTTTTCTCATCAAAACAAAATCATTAATTCTATTTTATCAAAACAAATTTTGAATTTTCTCTTTGATATCAAATAAAAAATATTGATACCATTTTAAAATCTAATGCATAAGCTTGAAAAATAAGATTTGAATTAAGCTTAGCATTAACAACACATGAAGAATTCGAACTAGTTAAATGAGAGTGTTTAACAACTAGTATGAAATCCTTCTATCAGGAATAATCTAAGGATTTTCATGAAATAGCAATGAACACAAAACACTCAAACACTCTAATCTATAAAGTCCAAATAGTTTCAAAAGAAGTGAGTGTACTAATGTTATGTGAAACATGGCATCATGAAAATGGCAATAAGGTACAATATTCCTTAGAAAATCATAAACATCAAAATCATCTCACATTTTTTTATTAAATCATTGAAAACAATCTATATGTCAAGATATATGTATGTTTTGACAATACATGAAATATACATACATATCTCTTAAACTCAAGTGAGTCTATATGAATGGATTTGCATTGAAGGCAAAAGACTCAAGAGTTATACATGTATATTTTAAGGTTTGGCAAAATACACATATACATGAAATAAAAGGCACATGATCATAAATCAAATCCAAAAGGTGAACATAAGTTTAAATATGTATGAATCATCAAACTAAGCAATACAAGTACATTTCAAGGGTTCAAATAAGCATTTAAGCACACTTACTAATAGATCTTTTTGAGGCCCATGATATGTTCAAGTATAAATCCTAGTGTTGACAAAATCTAACATATAAACTAATATTCAAATCATGAAGCATTAAATTTTAAGAAAAATTGAATCATGTGACAATCTCAAAAACTATTTGAAGAATACATAACTAGTATAAATTGTTTTTGAAAACTAGTTAAAGATCCTTCAAATATGTCAAATCATATGTTTTTCATGAATGAGACTAAGTACATAAAAATCCAAGCACTCATAGTCCATAAAGCTCATAAATATATTTTTGAATAAAAGATGAGTGTTCAAAGGTTATGTAAATAGTATTTTCATGAAAGTTGTCATTGAAGCTCAAATCACATAGAAATCATTGTTATTAAATCAACACAAAATCATTTTTATTAAAAAAACTACAATCTTCATGGTATATGTATGAATTATACAAATCTAACAATACACATACATATCCCAAAATTATAAAAGAGTCTATTAAATATTTGCATGAAAGCTAGAGACTCACGGGTATACATGTATATTTATTAGATTTGAATTAAACACACATATACATGAAGTAAAATCAAAGATAGGCATAACAAGTATAAATGACCGAATCATCAAAACTAGCCTATACACATGCATATAGTGGACACAAATGAGCATGAAGTTCAAATATATATGAGTCAATTGTAGTTCACTATTTGTACATGTATAATACAAGTTTTGATAGAAACTACACTTAAACTAGTATATACTACATGAAACACCAAAAATATCTTAAAATATGAACATGCTATGAATATTATGAATGAACAAGCATGTACATAAATGAAATAGGAGTTTAGAAATTGTTACCAACTCCAAAGCTCCTAGCATGGTGGTTGATCCACCAAAGCTCCTTGATAGCGATGCAACCCAAAAGTATGTCCATCATGTCCAAGTGCATCCACTACCAAGGTACCATCCCTCTCACGTTTTGAGAGAGCCCTCACCTACATCACAAGCAAAAGGTGGGGGTTTTGGTACCCATATTTTCTTGGGTCCTTTGGGGTTAGCTTTATTATAAGGAACCCAAAATCCTTTAGACATAGCAAAATATAAGTTATGCTTCTTATCAAAACAATATTTTGCTAAATGGCCTTTGCGGCCACAATGTGTACATGTGTACACCTTAGCATACTTATGAGTGGGAGTGTGAGCATGATGTGCATCATAAGCATGAGAATGTGCATGAGTATGAGGAACTTGTTTCTTTTGAAATAAGGATTCCAATCTAGTATGATTGAATGCACATGAGCTCAAATTAGAGCTCAAATTATCAATTTTATTTTTCAAATTTTTAATCTCATTTTGATCAATGTGAGCATGAGAAGCATGATGAGATATATGATCATTTTTCTTTTTCTTTTGTGAAACAAATATTTTTCTTTTTCACAAATTTTTCTTTTCAAAGATTTATTTTCTTGAAAAACAACTTCCTTTTGTTTTTCCCCACCAATCAACCTTATTTTTCAAAATCATATTTCCTTCACATAAAACATTCAATTTAGACATTAAGGAAATATTCTCATTTTTCAAATCTTTATTCTCTTTTTCTAAGCATGCCATTTTATTTTCTAATGAATCTTTTTCATTAAGCATGGCATCAAAATTCTTTTTCAAGATTTTATTATCTTTTTCTAAACATGCAATGTTACTTCTAAAAGAGTCATGTTCTACATGCATGCAATCAAGTTCCTTTTTCAAATTTTTATTTTTCTTTTTAATCATGTCATATTTTTCAAGCACAAGATGACAAAAGGTAGCAAGCTCATCATATGACATGTCTACATCCTCATCATCGGATTCGGTGTTTACCTCAAGGGGTTATCCCCTTGGACCATGTAGCATACGTTGGAGGTGTCGCTCCCAACGTCCGAATCGCTCCCCGCATAATATTGTTCATTTTCGCCAAGGGAGGTGATGATGTTCCAAGCTACAAAAGTCGAATCAATGTTAGCAACCCTAAATAAGTAATCATCATTTAGGGTACTCTTCAAAGCATTAAGGGCTTTTGCATTAGCCTCAATGTTCTTACCATTTAAGCAATATTCTTATTAGTTGTGGCAAGATATACACTAAGGCCAAGTCCTTTGAGGAACAAAGACATCTTAACCTTCCAAATTTGGATGTTAAGAATGTCAAAGGTGGGTGGTGACATGAAGTCCATGGTGAGGTGTGTGTGTACAAAAATATTGTGATTAGCCTAAAGGAGGATCTTTAACTCTAGGTTGTTAGACCCAATATCAAGAGCACTAGCTCTGATACCAATTGTAAGATCACCTAGAGGGGGGGTGAATAGGTGATGGCTAATCTAATGGTCACTTATGAACAAATAATGCGGAATTAAAACTAAGTTGACCAAATTAAAATTTCTTTTAATTAAACACTTATGTATAACACAAGAGTGTTGCCGAATTCCCCTTGCGAGGCTCTGGACAAGCTCCTCTAGATTCTCCTTGAATGGGTTGAGGTGCCGCGTTGGCTCTCTTGGTTGAATACTAGTGTTAACAAGCAATCCCACGCAAGTATATAACAATATAAGCACAAGGGTATATCAAGCATGTAAGTAAAGACAATGTAAGTAATGCAAGATATAAAGGAGGCAAAGAGAGAAAGAGAGCAAGAGTGAGCAATCGCAAACACAAAGGGTTTGTTTTCGAGGTTCGAGCACACTTGCTCTACATCCCCGCCTTCGACACACGAAGGATTTCCACTATGTAAGATCCCACCGATCTCTCCTCGGTGCCGCAACACCTACAAGCTCTCGGACTCCCTTGTCCGTACACCACAAGCCCACCGCTCAATGAGGGCGCACCTCAAACCACCGAGTTCACACAAGAACTCTACCACACGAGCACACTTGCCCGTCTCCTCAAAATACAATGGAAATCTCTTTGGTGATCTAACACTTGATCACCAATTACAAAAGCTCACTACAACACTTTCCTATAGGATAGATATGTCTATGGATGCTCAAGTGAAGTGTGAGAAATCAAGGAAAGAAGGCTATGGTGAAAAACACAAGAAATCACTTTTACACTCTCTTGATAAAATCCCTTTTAGATGGGAAGTATTTGCACTCTATTTTGTGGAGAAAACTTCTGAAAATGTCTAGGAAAAACTGGCTTAGAAATCTCCAAAATCTTAACATCAAAACAGTTGACAAGACCCCAATTTATAGGCTGCCAGAAATAGAGCCGTTGGGTTCTGTCAGAGCATCCGGTCGACCGGCCCGGTCGACCGGCAACGGTCAAAAATCCGACCGTTGCAGCCTCCGGTCGACCGAGCAACTGGAGAAGAGAGTAAACTCTCTGTCGGTCGACCGGCCCGGTCGACCGATAATTCCCGAGAGCAAAGCTCTCTTAAGCGGTCGACCGGTCCGGTCGACCGTCCTCCAGTGCACACAGGCGTGCACGCTGTGCACGTCCGGTCGACCGACCCGGTCGACCGGCCACTGTCAGTTCTGAAAAATCAGAACTGCCAGAACCTGAAATTTGGGATTAAGGATAGGTCTTTTTGGCTTTAATAAAAATCCCATAAATACTTAGAAATTCTACAAAAATAGTTTTATGATATAGAAACATGCTTGCACAAATCAAGGCATGTTATTGAAGATTTGACTATTTTTGTAACTTTGGAAATATTGGCTCATAATAAAAACTGTTTTTCTAAAACAACATGTTTTTCCAAATTTCCATCAAATACAAAAACAAGATACACTTTAAAGCATAGTGTGTGTGGATATGATCCACTACACAATCAAGATGAAATATCTAGTTTTTGACATAAGGCTCTAAACATGGTTTTGGATATAAGATATGTATACATGAATACCAAAAACCAAATTGTATTTTATCACAAATAAAAATCTTTTCTTAACTAGGAAAATCTTTTATGAAAATCATTCTATCAAGAGTTCTATCAAGAGTGTGTGTGTGATATAGACTTGAGCAATCCACCAATCTATTCTATCCTTTATATTTTTATCTAAAACAAATAAAAATCTTATACCTAGACACAAGTCTTCAACTCCTTGAAGTCTTCCCTTGAAGGCTTCTCATCTTCTTGACTTGGTCCAAGCTTGATCCAAAAGCTCCTTGGATCACATCATGCAAGCTCTAAATCTTGACAATATATCCTTTGTTGAACTTTGCACCTACTAAGATCTTGATAAAGAATCTGTCACTAATTAAACAAGATCATTAGTACTATAACTACATGAGTTGATCATCATCAAAACTAGAGTGATAGGCCTTTGGGCCAACAACTTGAGGTCCTCTGAAGAGAAGTGATCTGCTCTTCTCCTCTTCTCTTGGTTGAGAGAGATACTCAGATCTCTGAACTAGTAGGAATGCCCACTTTGGTTATATCCGGCCAAGGTCCGGTAAGTCTTGATCATTCAACGACTTCACCAGCTTTAGGGAATTCATCTCCCTTAATTTAGCTTTAGCTGTAATCAGCTGCTTCAGGGATTAACTTCCCTTGTTCTCCATTTAACTGATCTGCGGAGAAGGATTTCAGCATAGCTTCCCGGCGAAGCTATCATCTTGACTTGATCAGAGAAAAAATCGCTGCATGCTAAGTCCGCTGCACAGGCAGAACTTGGGACTTAGTTTCTTCAAGGTTGAGCCAGTCTTGCCATATAGGTGGGGCTAAGACTGTGTCCCCTAGGATCAGTCTGGCTTAGCCATATAGGCGAGGCTAGGACTTGGCGTTTGCTGAGCTAGCCCATCACTGCTGTGCAAGCGAGGCTTATCCTCTGCTTTAACTGAAATTGGATTGCTTCGCCCCAAAGAATCCGACTTAGTGTTTTTGTAGCTTCTCCAGTGTGTAACTGCTAATCTGTTCTGATTTGCATTGCAGTGAGCTATGTTCGCCAATCTTGTGACTTGATGAAAGAGACCGAAAAGTTGCCTTATGCTTCCCCGGTTGAAGCTTTACTTTTAAGCAGGAGGAACAAACTGGGGCAACTGATGCGTGTCCCAGAGGCTGCTGGCAGTCGCTTATCCGAGATGATCCCTTTTGAGGCGAGGCTGGTAGCCGCTTATCCGAGATGATCCACTTCGGAAGGCGAACGTCACCTGTAAGGTCGCGATCTTCCCATTGCCAACTTTCATTAAAGAAGATCCAATCTGCTGGTGGCGATCAGTCCTTTGCCAATTTTGATTGTGGAAGGTTCAACTTCCTGGTGGCACCATCTGTCCTGGTGGCACAATCTGTTCTTATGCGAAGGCTTGCGGCCTTGTGCAGGAAGAAGGCCTTTCGTGTCCAGTTGGTTTGACTTGAAAGTAGATAAAACCATTTGTATGTCTCTTGAGCAAATGACTCTGTTGTATGAAACACAACCTTGATGTAGTATCAATGTACCTTTCCTTTTAAATCAATGAAAGTTTATTTTCTGCTCATTTGATTTTGCCTGCCTTCATTGAGAACGGGGCTAAACTTCATGCGGAGTTAAGGACAAGGTCCTTTTTAATGAGCTTCGCGCGAACTGGCATATCGGCGAACTGTGCCTTTAGCGGGCTAAGGCAAACCTTTTGGTGAAGTTCTTGATGAACTTGTGCGAAGTCCGCACTTTGACTCATGGCGAGGTTAACCTTAGTGGCTGAAGCAGCGCTTCTCGGGAAGGCGCTTTAGGCGGCGTTTCAAATTAATTTGAAACGACAGCCTGTACTCTTTTCGAGGCGTCGCTTCAGGCGCTCATTGGCCGATAAAAGTCCGATCGGACTGTAGAGAGGACGGATCATGTTGACTGATTTTTCCTGCACACAAAAATAAGGATATTAGATTTTGGGAAATAATAGTGTGAGGTTCAGTTCTAATCCGCGGTAGCAGGGCTATGCGGGTCGTGATCCTCAGGGAGGGACTGCGATGGAAGCGTTAAGCAAGTTTCTCTAAAAATTTTATCTTTTTTAGTTATTTTGTTAGTCACGATGGTATTTACAATGGGTGGTATTTACAGTGAAGTGGAAAAGAAGAATTTAGGAAGATGTGGATCTAAACTAAAGGAAGAAAAGAAAGACAAATTACCTCTTCAGTCTGCTTACCGTTTGAACCGTTGCGATGATTTACCTTTTCTTAGAAGGCGTACAAGCATGGCATATAGATCGTCCGCCTTCTTAACTATGGAATAAAAAGCAACTAGGGAATAAAAAGCAACTATGAAGACCTGTTCATCGCCATAGGCCATCAGGTTCCTTCTTCGGCTAGGTATTCTCGAAGCAGTGGATCTCATGGTGGGCAAGACATTAGAGAAAGAAACAATGTCATAAACCAAAAGAAAAACAATGATAGACAAAGATAGAGACACAATAAACATAAAAATAAAAACAAGCTTTGATTTGATTTAAACAATGGAGGAAAATTTACAACTTACACCGGCTGTCACCATCGGTACAAGAGGATCCCTTCCTCCATGAATGCAACATCTCCTCTCAGCTTTCACAAAAAGAAAATAAAAATTTACAATGGAATCTAACCTAAAACCTAAAAACCCTAGCTTTTGGCCCTTGCTGGACGCTGGACGCTCTGTACGTTGCACTGCAGGAGATATTTATAGATGCAGAAGGCTACAGAGTCCCGGACGAATCTGCCCACGAAATTTGGGATCAGGATCTTATCAAAGTGCCGCGATTTGCGGCGGTTCCGCGGCACTTTTGTGGCTTCTGGCCACGCGCTTTGGCGCGTGGCCTCTCCTGGTCCGTCCATGTGGGCGCCTGCTTCTAGAATTGTAATCCTGGCCTTTTAAATCTGGATTTTCGAGGTAACTTGGTAATCAAGTTACCCTTAATCCAGATTTCTTCAAATCTTCCTCCCATGAATTTTCTTCTTATCTTGGCCTTTTATTCTCATCCTGCAGGTGTTTAGGTTTGGATAGAAGTCTATCCTTCCCTAATCTCTGATATTTGCAACTTTTAGCCCTTGTATCTGCATTTTGACTTCTTGTAATTGCGCTTTTTCACCTGGGCTTCAAACATGGCTTGGATCTGGGCTTTTGGGCTCTTTAGCTTTATTTATTGCTAAAATAACAATTCGAGGCCTGCACACAATAAATTACTAATTATTAATAAATGTGCAGAATTAAATGAATAAATATGAAAATGTGATGGTAAATATGATGATAAAAATGCACTTTTGACTACCAATCACACCCCACACTTATCTTTTTGCTCGTCCTCGAGTAAAACAAGGAAAAGAAAAGTTAATCTAACCTAACTCACTTTCGTAGGAATCACGGTTGCACTTAGCACACGTGCAACAAGCCGTTAAACCTCTAGGTTACCCTAGAGGACGAGTGTTGTCTCGTGAGGGTTTTCAGCGGATTACACCCACAAAATCCATAAAAAGGAAATATTTGAATTATATTTGAAGAGACTAAGTAGTCTATAAGTTTTAGGATCTCATTTTTATTCATTCCTCAAACCTAGTCTTATAAAGTCAATTGTTGTCCATTTTAGGTAAGAATTAAATTGAATTTCTAATATAGTCTTTTTCGTTACCAAAAATCATATGCATCCTTATGTTTTTACTAGGAACTCCTTAACTTGGACTCTCATGCCTCTTTATTATTTTTATAACATCATCTAATTTTCTTTCGTGTAAGTATCAAGGCTTCTTGAGGCCCTCATACCTAACTAATTGACTATTTAGATGTGTTAATATCTATTTTTTTCCTTTTTTTTTTTTTTTTGCATGTATAACTCATCTAATTTTCTTTCGTATAAGTATCAAGGCTTCTTGAGGCCCTCATACCTAACTAATTGATTATTAGATGTGTTAATACATATATTATATTTCTTAGTTCTATTAGGCTTTCTAATCCACCCATGTAGCGAACTTAAAGTCGGTGGCTCCCAAACCGGTTGGCTTTAGGGCACCAAGTGACTACCAATCAGATCACTTCTCTTTTAATTTTCCAGAGCACTTGACTCTTCTTCTTCTTTCTTCTTCATTCAAAAAGTTTGAAAGCTTCCGCAGCCTTTCAATGGCGCCCAAAAGACGAGCGGGGAAGAAGTGGCAACTTCTGCAGCGAAGGGTCTTTCTCCTCCTCCGGTCATCGAACGACCAATTGCTGGTAAGGGACTTCCCTTTTTATTAGAGCCGATATTTGGCTATCTTTGGATGAATCCAGAACGATCGAGCATGATCTGTTATTGTTAGGAATCCATTTCCCTGAATTTCCCTTATTTCCCTGAACGGGATCTAAGAACTGAACAGTTCTTCTTTAAGCTTCCGTGCGAAGCATCACTTGGCTGTTTTCGTCCTGTTGAACAACAGGATACGGATCTGTCCCTTCAATCGTGGCAGTAAAGGATTAATGACCATAATGCCCTCTTGACGAAGTTACCCTCGGGGCTGTACCGCCTTCTGCTTAAGCTTTCTCGATGCGAAGCTAACACTTGGACATTTTCTGCGAAATGCGGACTTGACTGTGAGGCTAAGCTTTGTCTAAGCTATCGCCTTGCTAGCTTCGCTTAAAGGGCGGGCTATGCCTTGGTGAAACTTGTGTCTTTGTGTTCGCTTGGCTGATGAACTATCATGATTCTTCTTTGCTTCTGCAGTGCACTACACTCCTGATCCTTTGAACAATCTATTTGGGATGACCAGGGGATTGGACGGCAATATCAGCCTGCAATTTCAAGGACAGACTTCTCTGTTTAGTGAGCGGAGTTCTCTCGTCCGAGACACGCTTATTCATGGCGGTGATCAATATACCACGAGGAGTATTTTGACTACGGCTCCCCTTGAAGATGTCGACCGTCGAACTTATAGGAAGCCCGATTTCATGTTCGGGGATGCCGCACCAGATCCTGACCACCAACTACTACTGGCAGGGGAAGGGCAGTTGATTTTCCAGTTGGATGGTGAGAAGTTCTACCTTCCATCCAACAAGCGACATTTTTCTTTGTCTTCCTTCCAGTGTGTGACGCAGGCTCGGAAGATGTCATGGGAAGTGAGCCGAGTGCTGACTCTATCCACATAGGAAATTGATGCTTCAGTCTCCCGTTATGCAAGAGCGGGGCCTCCTCGTTGCATAATGGGCCTACATCCTGGGAATGTGTCACGAGAAATCCCAGTGGGAGAAAATCCTGCAGTGGCGCTGACCTTTGGCAACCAATTCTGCAAGGTCAATGGGAACTACCCAGCTACTGACTTCAGGAGTCCAGGCTGGATTCACCCTCCGAAGGCATGGTGGAGGGATTTAACTGTATACATCCTCGCTTATTTCGAGGAGGATCTGGAGAGTGTGAACCTCTATAAGGCCGTCAGGGCGACCTGCTACGGTATTGAGATGAACGTGGCGTGCTTCTACGCCATCTTTGAAATGTATTGCCCAGCTTCGGGGACTTTCTTCACCCCTGTTGGCGAATTGGGTATGGCCTTGCATGAGATGTGGGAAGTCTCTGCTCTGCCTTTTGGGTCTCTTCCCTATGAAGAATACTTCCCGTGCGAGGCAGAATTGGCTCTTCTGGAGAAGCAGGAGCCCGCCTTGTTTGAGACCTACAGGGAGTTAATGTGCCACTTGTACATTTGCTCCAGTATGCATGGGGGCAGTAAGGGAACCTCCTGTAGCTTGAAGAGCTGGGGAGACTACTTATTCCTGGACATGGAGATACTCCTGAAGCGGCTCACTGTGGAGTTGCTGATGAAGACATCTTTGACCGGATGCAAAAGCACTTCCAAGGGGATCTAGTTGTGAAGGAAGACGATGGTCCCTATGAGAAGGGTGATGTCCTTCGGAGTTTCCATCATCAGGCTCGCAGGCCGATGTCCCGGAAGGCACTTCTGGCTGGTTTTTTAACAGTCTGGCTGAAGAGGTTCGTGGTGCCGTCTTCTTCGGGTGACATCGTTCATCCGAATGTTTTGCTGCCCGCTGTTCGTTTGGTTCATGGTCGTCCTCTGGGACTTCTTCCGGCCATGGTGTGCTGTATCCAGCGAGGCCTTCGTGCATTGACGGAGGCTTTTTTGCAGGCACCAGCGACGAAGCGTGGAAAGGGGACCATTTTCGCCCCCGCGACGGACCTAACCCCCAGATGTCTGCCATATACTTACTTGATGGCGTGGTTCGCCCTGCATTGTTCTTCTTTAATTGAAGCTGGAGAGGACCCCCCGCAAGATGTTCGAATGG